>JAQFVV010006486.1:0-221925 GCA_028023455.1 Epiperipatus broadwayi
TCAATTCTAGATATATTTATTGATCAGGTTATGGATTTGCAATTAGTTATGCTGAAAATCATTTGATTTGTAACTGCAAAAATACTGAATTAAATTAAAAGTAAATGCTAAAAAGTCTACAGCATCATAAATATAAATACCTCAATGGACTTTGTAAAAAAAACATTTTCCCTATGAATATGAGGTAAAGGACCTCGAAAGCGCTTAGCGTATTTAATTACTGTATCTTATTATAGCTTCACATTCAAGCGTGACATACGCTTATTTTGTTTTATAAATCCAATTTATTTAAGTAAATCTGCTACAATAAATCTGTCATATCTAACAATTAAATAAAAAAGTATTAAAATTGCAATTTTTTCTAATTACATGCCTTTGTATATAAAGTACATGTTTGCAATATATATATATATATATATATATATTATATATATATATATATATATACATAGATTGTTTTATATATATATATATATATATAAAACAATCTATGGAAATATTTAATTCAACATATACAACTCTCTGGAAAACTGTTAAATTTTATTTGCAGGATGTCAAGAGAGATGTTATTCTTTCAGATTCTCACACCTATAAAAATAGCTTTCTGGGTTTAAATCTATATAAGAACTTTGGATAAACCACAATAAAAAAGCTATCATAGGTTAATGCAAAAACTTGTTTAACCTTGGGGATTGTCAATTAGTAGTAATTGATAGTTTCTTGGTGGCATTAAAGGTTATCTCTGTTTACATGGATATGATCTTATTTCTATTTTTTATTATAATAACAAAGAATGGAAATATTTAATTCAACATATATATATATGTAATATTATTATTTGATGTCTGTAATTTTAAAGCAATATACATAACTATATAACTGAATATTTGTAAATACAGTAAATAAATAATTAAAAAAATTATCTACGTAGGAGTGCTTTTGATTATCCCAGTAATCTTTGTCAACTAAAGTTTTGAAATTCTAACTTTCTCACAATTCCATGATCTTAATGTTTGTTGCTTGCCTGTTAATTAAGTCATGTTTATATTTATATATTAGCATAGCTTCCATTGTTTTTCTTTTATTGTTATTCTTTTCAATTTGCAATATTTTTACATTGTTGAAATTGAAGTCAAAACCATAAATACATAATTTATTACAGTCGTAAAAAAACAGATGCTGAAATATTATTATCTACTATGCAATTTTGTTTCGTTTTCTAAACTCGTTTTAATAATAGTAAGTGTTCTTTAGTTCTTTTTTCCAATGTACATCTAGATTCACCTATATATCCACTGCCACACCTACATATCCATTTATAAATGACATAATTTTTATTTATAAATGAGGTTTTATCTTTGGAGTTATTTATTAATTTGTTTAATGTAGGAGGTGTGTAAAATGCAGTTATTACATATATCTTTATAAATTTTCCTTATAAACTTTACTTGATCATTTGAAATATATGGGATTGATATCCATATTTTTTATTAGCAGGAGAATCAAAATTATTATTAAAATTTTTATTTTTATATTTTGTATTAAATCTCTAATAACATTATATATTTGATTACAACTGTAGCCAACATTTAACAATTCATTCTAATATATTTCAATATTTTTGCCTTTATCTGATGAATATTTGCAAAGACTATTATTTCTGCATTTTATTCATCTGTTCTTATCCATCTTAATGTGCATTCTGTTTCTTGATCTTAAAATAACTAAAAATCAATGCATGCTGGATTACTGTATGACTATTAAACCAATAGTAAAAAGAGGTTATATTCCATATAAATCAAAAGTTTCAATGTCACACAAAATGGCAGGTTTGAAGTCTTTCTTATTTAGAAATAATAGTCTTTGCAAATATTCATCAGATAAAGGCAAAAATATTGAAATATATTCGAATGAATTGTTAAATGTTGGTTACAGTTATAATTAAATATATAATGTTATTAGAGATTTTAATACAAAATATAAAAATAAAAATTTTAATAATAATATTGATTCTCCTGCTAATAAAAAAATATGGATATCAATCCCATATATTTCAAATGATCAAGTAAAGTTTATAAGGAAAATTTATAAAGATATATGTTATATTGCATTTTACACACCTCTTACATTAAACAAATTAATAAATAACTCCAAAGATAAAACCTCATTTATATATTAAAATTGTCTCATTTATAAATGGATATGTAGGTGTGGCAGTGGATATATAGGTGAATCTAGATGTATGTTGGAAAAAAACTAAAGAACACTTACTATTATTAAAACGAGTTTAGAAATCAAAACAAAATTGCATAGTAGATAATAATATTTCAGCATCTGTTTTTATGACCATAATAAACCATGTATTTATGGTTTTGACTTCAATTTTAACAGTGTAAAAATATTGCAAATTGAAAAGAATAACAATAAAAGAAAAATAATGGAAGCTATGCTAATATATAAATATAAACATGACTTAATTAACAGGCAAGCAGCAAACATTAAGATCACAGAATTATGGGAAAGTTAGCATTTCAAAGACTTAGTTGACAAAGATTACTGGGATAATCGAAAGCGCTCCTATGTGGATAAAATTTTTAATTAATTAGTTACTGTATTTAAAAATATTCAGTTATATAATTACATATATATATATATCAAATCAAAACTACCCCAAATCCAAAATTTATATATATATATATATATATATATATGCACTGAAAAAATTATGAATGCAATTAACATATGTATATGCACAAACAAAATCAGTACATTTTAAATGAAAGTTATTGCATTAAGTATCTTTAAAATCTTCATTCATAATCTAGTATATATGTAAATGAATAAAGTCCATGCATGTTCTAAAATAAATAAATTTTTAAAAAATGTATTTTATTTTTAATTACTTTACAAAAAAAAAGGTGAACAGAAAAATATTACATATTAAAGAAATCCACTCAAACTTAATGATGCTTAAAGGCATCTTCAGAATTATTTATTTCATATAAAACATAAATTGTTTTTTTTTATCTTTGTGAATTTTTTTCTTAATGGATGTAATGGTCATACTTGTGCATTCATGCAACCAAATCTAGAGTCCAGACAAATTATACCAAAGCTGATATAGATGAGGTAGTGAGACCTCAAATCTGACCAAACTTCAACTCATTTACCAGCCCTTCTCCTGTGACTTAATACCCTATGAATGACATTTATGAGTTACACTAGGTCTTAATTTCTTCAGTGAGTTGGCTGAGCAAAGGGAAAAACATGGGACTTAGGAATTAATTAATAATTTATCTATAATTAAACATTACTTACCACATTATGACTTAAATAAATAATCATATTATACATAATAATGATAAGAATTTAGATTATTCTGAGTTAGATGATTTGGAATGAATTTTGAGCAATGATATAAAACATATTGCAATCTTAAATAAGTTTAATAAAATTAATAATTAAATAATTATTAAATTAAATAAGAGCAACAATTATTTACTATTAAGACACATCACCTTTAATATGGTGATTTGAATTTATAAAACTATCCGTAGTTTATGAATCATGTCTAATATTTTGATATGCCAAATGTATTCTTTGGTTTGCTAACATTATGAGCCTAAACACTAGCCAGGATATATATATATATATATATATATATATATATATATATATATATATACACTTATATCAGTTTATATGGTATATATATATATATATATATATATATATATATATATATATATACCATTAAACTGATTATCTGAATATTATATCAGAGCAATTAAATAAACTTGAAATACAGATTCCTTATGACAAACTAGATTACTGGTTCAAGCTAATGCTGAACATTATTATTAAGAGAGAGAAGAACTGGTTACCCTTAGGTTTTGCATCTGAAGACTATGGCACTTATAAAATACTAAAATTAAAGTGATGGTGCAAAGTGCAATTCATGGGCTTCAGTATTTAATACTCAGTGCCCTAGCACCAAACAGCTTGCCACTATTAATTATAAAGAACATGTCAGTTCATAAAATCAAATAGGTTCTGAATAAGGTTCTGATGCCTCATGTTTTAGTTCTAAAACATATAGCCATCCAAACTAAAGAATGTATGGCTTGATACCATAAACCATTTTAAAAGAAAGATGTAGTAAGATGTTAATGCACACTTGGTGCTTCATAAAGACAGACAAGCAACACCTACTAATATGTATATATATGAATTAATTAATGCATCTAAATAGATAGTTTTTGTCCACAGAGACTAACTTGACCCAGCTTTTGGATAGCATATAGCAATCATGCTATGAAAAGCATTAACTAACTAATAAGCTAATTAATATATATATATAAGATTAAGTTAGGGAGAAGAAAGTATATTTAACGGCCTTGACAACATTTAAAAATATACTTTTAATATCACTCTTAGCTATCATTTCACTTCTAACTAATAATCAACTTATAGGCAGGTAATTCATTAAGCAAACCTTACTAAACATAATACAATTATTAAGATGACTAAATATTAATATTAACAAGTGCATAGTAATTGGTTATTATTTCTTAGACTAGAATTTTGAAGCAGTGATTTATATATGTTAAAGAGCATTGCTAAATCTTACACTGGAGAGCTTCTAATTGTCTCTCCCTAAAGTTTATTGAATTAATTACTCACTGTCTTGAAATGTTGGCATATCATAACACATATTTAAGAAATGAAAATAAAATAATTAAACAGTAATTGTAGGCATGAATTTATAAAAAGTTAAAATAACAACTGACTACAGTTATTATGAGTTTAAGAAATAAGTTATATGATTTAATTTACAGACAAATTTATGATTTAAAGAAATTAATAACTAGAATAAACACTCATAGTATTACAGTAGCTAGCTTAACATTTAATATATAGATTAAAAAGTAATTTAAGAGCTTGGCAGTTTGTGATGAATATTACCAATTTCTTCTTGCAGCTTAGTCATCCAGCATTTGGAGTAGGCATAGTGGCACTCTTTCTATTGATAGGTGGTGAAGTCTTTCTTCAGCAGCAGGCTATGGATAGAATACTCCATCTTGGTGATGATGATCACATACCATGACAGCATGTAGGATGGGTTTGAAAGTAACCATACTCCCCTAGGAAGAAATGGAAAATCTGTAGCTTTTATACCTGCTCATCTTAAAATTAAAACAGACATAGGTTTGTGTAGCAACTCACTTTATTAGAGTATATCTTTACAGTGCCAAAATATAAAATATTTATACTATTTTTCTACTTTTATATTATATTTTCCCACAAGCTGGATTCACAGCAGGGAAATCCATTAACTTATTTAAACATTGATTTTAAATTTACAAAATTGCCTTTACTATTGTTTAATTTTTTAATCAACTAATTTTATCTTGGTTTAGCCAACTTGATTCCCAATAGGATCTAAAATAGTGCTGCTTGAAGTTTTATTTTTGATTAAGTTATACTTTAAAAATTATTATTGCCAAAATGTAGATTTACGTATGTAACATCCACACTATCTTAAACAGGTGCATGTGATGTGCTTTTTTATTGACAACACATTTTATTTTAAATTTAGAGATTTAACAAATCTATTTATAAACATTTTATTATATATGTAGATTGATCCTAGGTAAAATTGTACATATATATGTGATTCTCAATGAAACTAATGAAATAAAATTATAATACATAAATTTATAAAATTAAAAAGATCTAAACTTTTAAATATAAATATGCTCTCAATATACCTAAATTGATTATACATCACAGCCTGTACTCACATATATGTATATATATATAGGTGTGTGTGTGTATTGATATAACAATGTTTATAGAGATACATGTGTACTCGAGGGGGTTTAAAGTGAGCAAAGATATAGTTATGGGATATAACAGGTGAAACGGATAGTCAGTATGAATATACCATTTCATATCCCCAAACTTTTAAAAAAAAATACAAAAAAAAAGAATTTATTTGTAATGGAATACATTTGCAAATCTAAATTAACATGGATAAGTTTTAAATTCTAATTTTAATTTTGCCTGACTAATTTATTAATTTTAAAGATGCTGCATTGTGGTCAATCTCACCACCAAGGTTATTATGCAATGGTAGTAATTTTAAAATACAATGGTAAATTATATAAGTAACGAAAAAATATTTTACACACAAAAAAACACAACTCACATTGTTAATATTACTGTAAATAAAATTGGGGAAAGAAACAGGTCCATGGATGATTTCCATTCAGTTTACATAGGATCCAGGTGTTTATTTTTAAATAATGTTAATTCATAATTATTATCATGCCCCATGAAGCTCCCTTCAAAATTTTCATACTCCTTCTCAATTCCATCTGGTTACTTCCAGAATGGGAAATGCTTATGATATTCCTGGATATGTCTATTTCTCAGCCTCTAGGTTTGAACCTCTAGATGGTTTCCTATTCTAAAGACATACTTCTTTCTCTTTTCTCCTCTTCCTCTTCCTGACTATTTCCTCTATTCTGATACTAATATTTTCCACATCAGTTCCTATTCCAAGTACTAGCTGTTTGCAATGAGTCTTATCTTCTATCTTCCCTCTGGTGCTCAATTTTCTCCATTTGCCTCTATTCCCTAGACTCTCTTCATCAAAGGGGTACCATCTGCACTGCTTTTTGTTGGGCCTTAATGTTAATATTCCCCTTGAAGCAGGCTCATCCCACTTGTAACTATATCCTTTGTCCAAAGCATATTCTTTCCACTGTTTTCAATCAACTTTGTCCCCTATCTTTTTTACTGAAACCAACCTCTCATATCTATCTATATGCTCTACATCCATCATATGAGTTTTCCCTAATTTCAAACTCCTTTCTTCCTCTATCTCCATATAAATTTCCCTTATAACTTATCTTCTCTCTCTTCAGATATCCCTGAATCATTCTGCATACTCTGCTCCACAATTACTTCCACTTTCAATATTTCCTGCTCATCTTGATTTTTAATTTCTGAAATGTTAAATTTATTTTCATTTTTATTCTTCTATTAAGTGTCCAAGTCTCAGATCCATAAGTAAGAACTGGCAAAACACATTTGTTAAAAACCTTCCTTTTCAAACACATAGGTATATTTCCTTTTAGTATCAAGTTATTTCTACCAAAAACACTCCAACCAAATTTAATTCTATGATTAAGTTCCTCCATTATATTTTCATCTGTATTAATAATCTGACCAAGGTATTTTTAACTGTTAACTTCTTCTAATTTCATCATAATCTATCTTTATTTTTATATTTTGAGCAAATCGATTAAACATTTATCTTTAGTCCTACTTTTCTACTTTCATCTAATAACTCCTGCAACATTTCCTGCAGCTCTGAAGCACTATTTGCAAAAACAACTACATCATCTGCAAAATGTAAATGACTTAAATAATCTCCATTTACTTTCATTTCTTTAGTTTTCCATTTTAATCCACAAAATACTTCTTGCAGCACTGCTGTAAAAAGTTTTGGAGATATGGAGTCACCTTGTCTTACACACTTGTCAATGTTGACTTTCACAGTATTGTTATGTAATCTAATTGTTGCTGTTACATTTTTATAAATATTCTTTAAAATATGACAATATCCTGGATCTATACCTTGATGATGCAATGCTTTAATCACTGAGGAAATATTATAAAATCAAATGCCTTTTCATAATCTAAAAATCCAAAGCATTTAGGCAACTCATGTTTATTTGTCCTTTCTGTAACTTCTCTCAATACCTGGATATGATATACTGTACTAAAACCACTTTTAAATCCAGCTTGTTCTCTTGGTTAGTGGGAATCCAATGTTCTCTGTAGACAAGTTGAAATTATCTTGGTAAATTTTTTGTATAAAACTGTTAAAAGGTTGATAGGTCTCTAATTTATAATATCTTCTTTATCATCTTTTTTAAATATTAATATTATTACTGCATTCTTCCAATCATCTGGCACATCTTTATCATTTAGACATTTGGTATATAACTTTGCTAAAAAAAATTCTACTTCTTCACCGGCTTCTTTTAATATGTCAATTATAATTCCATCATTACCTGGAGCCTTTTTTTCTTCATACATTTAATTGCATATCTCACTTCTTCCTTTAAAATTCCAGGAAATTCAGAAGATGTAATAGACATAGGAGGTACTTGTTCTTTATTACTATATAATTCTTGATAAAAGTCTTCTACCCATTTCATGATGTCATCTCTCTTTTTAGTAATAATTCCATCTTTTTTTTCTTATTGTAGATATAAATTTCCTACCAATACCAAAATGTTGTTTTACATTTTTGAGACTTTTATTTTTTTCTACAGTTTTTCTTGCTAGTTCATAGCTATATTTTTTTATATCATTTTCAACTCTTATCTGCACCCTTTTACAAAATTTGAGATATCAATCCTTTTTAATGCATAATTTTTATATATCTTCATATTCCTTCTTTTTTTCATAAATTCTCTAGTCTCAGTAGAAATTTTATTGGTCAATTGCTGCTTTTTTCTACCAGCTATCTTTGTTGCAGTTTTTAAAAGTGTATCAGTTATTTTCATATTAATTTCATTCAAATCTGAATCATGTTCAAAATCTACTAATACTTGAAATCGATTTGTAAGTTCTAATTTAAATTCATTAGAATGTTTTTGAAGATTAGGAATATCAACTGTAAATATTGTTTTTCTTAATAATTTTTGTCTTTCTAGTTTTGCATTAACATATATCTTGCATCTTACTAATCGATGATCACTTCCTGTGTTACATTTATTAAGAACATTACAATCTTGAAATATGTATTTTCTGTTAGTCAAAATATAATCTAATTCTGCTGTACCTTCATTTGGATGCTTTCATGTCTATTTACTTTTAACATTTTTCTCAAAAAAGAATTAATAATATAAAGTTTATTTTTCTGCAAACTCCACAAGTCTATGTCCTCTCTCATTTCTATTACCACAACCAAACTTTTCTACAGCACTTTCATCTTTCATTTACTTACCAATTCTAGCTTTAAAGTCTTCCATAACAATTTTAAAATGTTGTTTACTCTGATCAAAAGCCTTTTGTACATCCATATAAAAATCTTCTACTATTTCAATAGTGTAAGAACTTTTTAGGGCATAAACCTGAATTATCTGCATTTGGTATCTGCTATTAAGTTGTATAACTAATCTTGCCACTTTGACCGATACACCATCAATCACCACAATGTTGTTCTTCCATTTTTTATTTATAATGAATCCTACTCCAATTGTATTTTTAATATTTGTGCCTGTATAATAGAGTATATGTCCACTTTTTAAGTCAATTGTTTCTTCATCTTTTCTTCTAACTTCACAAAGTCCAATAATGTCCCATTTAAAATAAGACAGTTCATCTTCTAATTCTTGCAATCTTCCTTCACTTGAAAATGATCTGTAGTTGTAAGTATCTAAATAAAATGTCATATTCAAATGGCAGTCTGGTCCACAATCAGGGGATTCTTAGCACCCTCCGCCTTCGACCACCAACCGCTGCCTTGGCTGGTGACTTTACAGCCTCCTCAAAATAAAGGCCATCATTTATTTTTGTCTGTCATAATTGTATATACGTATTGGAAAAATATTTATAATTTACACAAAAATTCATTCTGCCTTATCAGGCAACTGAGAAGAAAGACCATGGTGTTTCTTGATCGTAAACTTAGAGATGAAAAGTCAATAAACTCACCATGCTGGCTATGCATGTTGGTGAGCAGCCCATCCATGTTCGTATACTATATGAATAATCGCATAGTAATAACAGCTGCAACGACAAGAACGTATGGAGTGGACATTAGGAATTTGCCCTGCAACGACAAGAACGTATGGAGTGGACATTAGGAATTTGCCCTGCTCAGTTCCTTTAAGGCCTCCAAGAGGAATCAAAGGGTCTCCTTTCAGTTAATAGCAAACTCCTTTCTGCAGCCGCAATCTAGAATACAACTTTTAAAATATGTTTAGCTAATATATATATAAATTGGCTTTTACAAAATTATTCTAAGTGTGAAGTGTTCGCATATACAATTGTTTTATTAAAATCTTTTTGAACGTCATTTTTTTCAAGATCAAAACGCAAATCGATATTTAAAAATATTTATCGCAATAAATAATAATACGATAACAATATTTAGAAATAGAATATGTCTTTACATCGAATATGCTTTTTCGTATATCTTTTCTTTTCTTTTTTTTTTTTTGCAATAACTGAAGTAATTGTACAAATTTGAATGTTCATAAATATTATACCAACATTAAGAATATTCTATGGATAAAGGGAATTTGTGTTTCTGCGTAGATATTATTTCAATTATCGTTATTGCCTTTTTTGATTAACTTACAACAATAATAATTAATTGTAACAGCTAATTCTTTGGATATTGTTAAGATGTACCGGTAAAGTTTTAGAATAATCTAGAATTTGACAAACGCTAATTTTTATATGAATTTAAATGTTTCCTATTAAAGCAAATAATAAGTAATTATATGCAAAAAAAAAAAGGGGGAGGGGGAGGATTGTTATTATTACTATTTTTATTATCAAGTTGTAATATTTCCAAAAAAACATTTTTTTCAATTATTTTATATATGTATATGCTTATATACATGCTTAAAATTGCTATACTTCACGGCATTATGAATGCATTGTTTTCTGAAATTGTTTTAGCAAAACTTAAATGTCAGCCTGAATTGATTAAAATTCATAATCAGCTTTTAAATAAATAAGTCGATATAGCAAGCATGGCGAAGATTTTTTACTTGATAATTTAAGCAATAAACAAAAGAAAAAGCCATTTTTTCTATAACATAATGTGCAGGGATGGGATATATGAGTAGTTTTATCATTTTACTGGGGAACAATCTGACACAATTTTGAAGAGTTTTCAACTTACACCCCCAATTTTTGAAGTTTCTTATATGTTTTGTAGTTTCTGGATTCCATTCAACAATTTCTGTAGTATAATTTATAACTGTGGCACTATGCCATATAGAAAACTGTATGATTTCCAGTTTGTTATTCTTAATTCGTTTGATCTTTTCCCACTTATATCTTTTTCTATTATTTTTAATCTTTTTGTTTCTTCCATATTCTTTTAGTTGCATTAATCTTTTTATCAGTTAATATATATTTGAAACATATTAAAGAAAGATACTATATATTTATGAATCCATATATTTTTTCAAAGCACTTCTTATTAATAAATCTACTATATATGTAACTTTCATTCATTGGTTGTGGGATTATTTTAATTGCCTTTCCCCCCTAGAAACTAATTATATTGTAATGATTAAACATTATATATTCTAACCTTCCCTTCCAGTTCTTCATTACATATCTACCCTACCTTCTCTTTTCTACCCTCTACTATACTAGCTTAATACTAAACAATGAAGTATAACAACAATAAGACTCTTTATAGGGCTGGAAACTTTCTAAACATCTAATCATAAGATAGAGTTTAGGGATGATTACAACAGAGAGATTTTAACATTGAGAATTATATAAAATATACTCCACAATGGCATTACTATTGTGATAACTCTTCTACTACACTCTATTATAACAATTAGGAAAATCCCCACAACAAACAATGCCTACCATACTATTTCATTTAAATAATGAATTAAATGCTCTTCTATAATTTAAGAATCTTAAATTAAAATCATTAACAAATTTACATTAACTTAACATAATTAATGCTATCCTATGGCTATCTCAGGGATCATAAGTATTCTATTCAAAAATATAATCTATCCATTAGATTGATAACTAAATAATTGAAATACAAAAAGAATTTTATTGAGATTCAACCATTTAAATAAAAGTACACTTACCATCCAAACTGGGATTAACCTCCTATTGGAATAACTAATCCAACTATAATAATAATAGTGAAACATGAAAATTAACACTCATTATCTACTCATTACCTTCACTTAAATAATCCTATTTATTTTCCGAAGATTTATTCTTCTACATATTCTCCTACATATCTTAATCACAATTCCTACAGAGTACTCATTTTATCATAATCAACAGCTTTATTACATAATTATTATCTACAAAAGCTAACTTAACTAAATACTCTTCTCAGTTACTTAGCATTCCCTCACTGTATCTAGATCCTTTAGAATTACAAACCTTAAACTATATTTGGTTAGTAATTTGTACTCTTAGAAGACTATAATACTTTAAATTTATGATATAACATATATTTCAATTTAAATTGCAAAATTAGAATTTGGTTCTCAAACATATTACTTATTTTTATTATATGCTATACATTTTGTAATACTCAATAGTATTTTTCACCTGGCTCTTCCAGATTCTTTTTTATTCAATAAAGTATGAAATAACATAAATTACCTTCAGTATAGTTACAATTTAAAAGCAATTGATGATTAAGTCTATTACCAATTATTAAACATAACTCTTCAACTAAGGCATGTAATCGAAATATGATATGTATAATTCTATGTGGATAATGTGCTTTATTGATATGACCTTGTGATGGAAATGACTCTCAAACACAATGAAATTACCACTACAAAATTCAAATCAAAATATTCATTTATTTACAACAATAATAATAAACAATAAATATTTATGCACATTAAATGAAATAATTCACTAATGATAAAATTAAGCATTGAACTGTTTGCAAATTTACCATAAATTAGCTACATTCTTTACAAGCAAACATAATTGTTGTTATATACAATCAATTTTTCCCATAGTTAGTATTTAGTTTTTTTTTTAAATTATAAGTTTATTATTTTTATCATCATGCATGCTTTTATACTAATTTGATATAGTTACATCATTCATGGGTCATCTGGTGGTTATCTTCTCAGTCCTTTTTTGTTACTACTTGATATTTTATAATTCTCGATATTATAAGAAAATTGTACCCTTTAAATTATATTTCATATTCCAAATTTGGCTAAATATTAAACTATAATTTAATTAACAAAATTATTGCTGCTGTCGTAATAAAAAATATATAAAACAATATTTATAATGTAATTAAAATGGATGATAAAGCTAAGAACTATTTTCCATATAATGCACTTCATTTACGCCTTTATTCTCTCTCTCACTTATTTTTTATATTGGTCTTTGATCTCAGTTATTTTTACTCATCTAGTGATTTATTCAAATTTTATACAAATATAAGATATTTGTTATGTACATGATTTTACCTTCAAGAAAATCTGTCAAGACTTAGGAAGAATTATAAAATCCTTTAAATATTTAATCCACCTTTGATGCCTCCTATATTATTATTTACCTTAAAATCTTTCTGATAAGAAACTGATTTTATTAAATATTATTTACTAATAAAAGGATGGAGGTTTCTTTTAAATATGAGGTGTCATATTTTGGCAGTCAATCATTTTCTTAATGACTTTATCTCCAATTTATCCTGGCTTATTCCTCAAGCACTTATGGTATGTACTATCCTCATTTCTTTGCAGAAAACTCATATTTTTCTAATAACTATATGGATATCACAAAGATTATTCCCACTTAACTATTCATCAGTTCTTCAGAATGATATTTTATCCTATCCTGGAATTTTAACTCATCTTTCTCAATTGTGTATTTGGCATCTATTATTCTATTAATTCTAGACTAACAATATAATATAATCTTCCCATGAAATACTTTTCTAACCATATCTACAATCATGTTACACAACAAATAATCTATTTCTATTATTACTATCAATAGGATATGTATATTTTTTTCTTTATGACAAATAAAATCATGATATCATCTTACATTAACATTCACTCTTTCTTGCTTTCATAAATACATTACATTTTATAATAAGTTTATAATTCCTTTCAGATAACCCTATCACATGTAATTTCTTAAAGTATATACCAGTCAAAATATATAGTTAAAATATTATAGTCCACACACATTTTCACATCATAACTCATATGTGCTCTCTTTTCATATCTTTAAGCATACTTTTTTTTTCATAACAAGAATAAATAATAAAAAAGTTAATTTTTTTTGTTTATTTTACCTTATATACTAGATTGCATATAAAAATTCTTTCAATTATTACTACAAAAAATATCTTGCATTTATGTTTCATATCAAACAAGAAAAATATTAGTAATAAATTTAAAATTAAAATCCTTTTTCTCTTTGTTTTTCTTTAAACCTCTTTCCAGTTTCTAGTTTAATATTACCATGGTTACCCTGTAAATGTTTATCATTCTTTGTGCATTGGGATACTTCTCTTATCTCTTCTCCATTAAAAGACATTGTATAGTTAAACAAAACATTAAACAAACAAGCACAAACTGACTAGACAAAAGTTCTGAATTGGATGCATCGTTTCTTCCTATTTAGTGTTAAGTTGCATGCACATACTCCTTCTCTTCAAAATACATTACAAAAGAGTTTAATAAATATTCTTAATAAATCTCACATTATTTTTCCATGCTGCACAAACTTTAAAACATGTTCAAATAAGTCATCAATAAGTTTACTTTCTGATTTCTCTCCTTTTCTTGTTATTTACTAGTTTTATAAAATTTTATACACATATTTGATAAATTCATTTAACTTTCAAGCTTATAGTACATTATCTTTGTGACTATCATCTACCATTCAAAGGTTGCACAGATTTTTTTAAAATTATCCTTCCCATTTTAATGTTCAGTTCTTAAAATACTATAATAAAAGTTCATCTTCTACTTAAACATAAGACATCTTAATATAAATTTTATCAGTTTTTTTTCATTACATATAGGCTAAATATTTTTTTCCTATTATTGCAAATTATTTCTTATGTATACACTGTTTTATTCAAACAAAGATTAGATTTTTTTGCATTCACCCCTCGTGACTAATTAATTATTTTTAATATTCTATAAAATATTTCTATCAGCTTTAAAAATTTATTTCTAGGAATTTTTGATTTGTTTTTCACATTTAATCTATGATTAATAAAAACACTTAATTTAATAGAGATAAATTAATCATTTCTTATGTGGGTGCAGTTACATTTCTTTTTGAAGCAATATCATTGTCTGTCTTTTCTCATGGTTATCTCAGGCAAAATTAAAATAAATTTTTTCAAACTTCTTTGGGTATTATTTCAGCTATAAGTAAACAATCAAGATTGGCACTTCTGTCATAATGAAGATTAGTTTAATTTACTCCAAGGTATTAATAATTACTTTAAAGTATGTTATATCCTTGTTGCTTTTTAAAGATGATTATTACTACTTCAGACTTAAATATTTTAAACTTTTTATAATTTTTTATGGAGAAATAAATTAAGACTGCTATCTGCTTTTTAATTTTCTTGAATCTTTTTCTCATATCATCTGCTGCTATTTTTTTATTTAAAAAACCCCAGGATAAATGACATTAGAGAACTAGTTGCTTGGTTCTCATTGGTCAATATCTCCAATCAATTTGTAGAACTGTTAACTTAAAGATTTTTTTGTTTAAAATAATTGAAATCAATAATTATTTTACAAACTAAATTAATTTAAATCATTACTTTAATATTAAAGTTTTAATCCTAATTACATTTTTAATAAATGATATTATTAATGGAATTTATATCTAAGTTTACTAATAAATATTTTATTTAAAATATATTATGATTGTGATGATTTTAAAATAAATTATTGTCTGGTAATCAATATTTTTTCCTTCTTTCATTAACTACAATTTTAGACCTTTAGCTTTTAAAGGAGCACTGCATTAAAAATATATTAAATTCAAAATGGATAAATATTGTATAAAATTGTTAGAGTATAATATAAATTATTTATAACTAACAATGATTATTAAACCTCTGCAGAATTCTCTTTTTAAACTTTATGTATTAAATCATTTATTACTGTTATACCACAGTTTATAGCATTATTGTTATTTCACTTTTAAATTTAAAATTTTGGAGCTATAATTTACATTTTATATGATATTTTTTCCATGGGTTACCAATGAAATGGTTACAATATATATATATATAGTTTTCAGTAAGTAAGTTTGTCATGACTAGTAAAATGGAACAAATTTAATTGCAATCAATCTGTTTTAGAAATTAATGCTGATTTTTGCCTCATTAGTTCGACTATTTTATTTCATTTGCAACTTATGCATCTTGGAAAAAATAAAACACTCAAGAAAAACATAACAAGTACTCCATTCTAAAGATAAAAACATAACGTTAAAAATATAGTGTAATGAAAAAATGTTTGTAATTGCAAATATATGTGTTGGAACTTATTATAAACTAATGATGAATGACAAATATTTTTAATTCAAAACTACTGCTGCAAATTCCTAGGTTTTTTTTTTTGCTAACACTTTTGAAAAATTATGATTTTAATTATGAATGTGATGTGATTAGACCAATGAATTTTATTTTTTTCAATAAAGTTTATTAGTTTTAAAAAGTAATTCAATTGTTTGCAACTCTGGGAGATCATATAATGCTCTAGGATATCTTATAATATTTAAACACACAAGTGACAGAATTGAGTTTAATTCCAAGACCTTTGGCTTTTGAGTTTATCACTTTATCATTAAGATTTATAGTACTTAATCTATCACAAATTATTCAAAAATGTATTTATTAAATAATTCTAGAATATAGATAGATAAATGGGTTGATAGATGAATCATTGAATGGATAAATATATAAATAGTAACCAAATAGACAGACAGAAATATAAATAAATATATAGATAGATAGACATAAAGATAGTTTGAGAAACAAGCAAATAGATAGACATCAGTAAGACAGGTAGATATACAAATAGATAAGTAAATATACAAAAATATGAATAGATTATAAGATAATTGAATGGATGGTGATCAGGAGGTGAATAGTCTATTGGTATTATGAATAGATGGGTGGATAGATTTAAAAATATAAGCAATTGTGTCATAAAATTTAAACAAATACTTGAAATGCAAAACATAAAATAAACTAAAGGGAAGAGCATTATAACCTAACCATAAATGCAAAAAAATTTGCAGAAATAAATAGATAAAAAAAAAAAACATTAAAGTCCCAATTGCTAACATTTTTTAAAATATATTGCATTATTTTACACAAAGGTAAAAAAGAATAAAAAATAAGGTTAAATAGTTAACTCTAGTCAAAAGAGCCAAAAAAATTAAAAATAAAACATCATAACTAGAATATATAGTATTACAAAAATTCCTGGAGTTCATTAGAATAGATATTAGGCAGATAGACTAGATCTTTTTTTTTTTTTTTGGTAATAAGTATAAAATAATGTATTATACAAATTTATAGCTATATAATACATAATACTAACCAGGCATCTTTATTAACACATTACATATGTGGATGTAATTTTTTTAAAATATTTTAACTATGATATAATCAAACAAGCAACTATTTGAAAACTAGATTGGCAAACTAATTATAGTTGGTATAAATTTAAGTGATTACTTGCTCGCATCATAGTTAAATTCTTATTTTTTTTTAAAAAATACATAGAAAATTTTATTAAAATTGCCATTATTTATATCTATAAATGTATAAAAAAAAAATTTGTCTATATATAATTAACTTATTCATTCAATATACTGAATGATGACTGTCCATTAAAGTTTAAGGGATTGTTGTCTTGATATAAGCTGAGCACTGATTGTATATATGTGTAGGAGACTATATTCTGGGCCCAACTGATGAGTGCTGGTTCTGCATGATATATATTGTGCCCTTATCTATAGGTCATAATAAGGTAGAATGGTCAATTACTAAAAAATTTTAAATTTTAAGATACGTTTGTGTAATATATTGATAATTGTATGATCGATTAGATTTTATAGTACAATTTAAGGCTGAAAATACCTGATATATAAAAGTGTAATGGATTATTTTAAAAGAAAACAGTTAAATAAAGCTTAATTATATCCTTGCTTATGGTTGTAAAAGCTGGCCATATAAAATAATACAGTTATAAATAGTTAAAAGTATATTAATAATTCGAGTATGATATTTTAAAACTAATAAATTAAATAAACGCTATATGTAATATTATAATTATAATTAATATTCAAATTTAATCTAATATATTTTAAAATAAACTTTGGGATGGTGAGAATTATATTTAGTTCTACATATTTAAAATTATTTTTCAAAATTTTATAAAATATATCAGTTTTGGTAATTTAGACCGAGACGTAAATTAAAAAATCAAATCATCTGATAAAGTTAGTAATCATGTGACTGTGTATTATATACCTTCACACACACGCTTGTTAGAATATAATAATAAAGTTTGTGAATTATGGAACTAAATGTAATTGCTGTCTATCGTTGAAATGAATGTTGAAATATTAAATAGTTATTTTAAATGTTTAAATGATGTAATATTTAAGTAGTGTTTAAAAGTTGAATACAGTTAATAAAAAAATTAAATATTTTATTTAAATAAAAACAAGATAAATTAAATATTAATATTAAAATAGATATTAAATATTATTTTAATAATTGTTTTAAAAAATAAATAACTTTGATAAAACTATAATTGAGTTTAAAAATACTATTCTAAGTAATATTTTAAAACATTACGTCATAAATTCTTTATTTTAAAAAAAAGTCTAGTCTGTTATAAAACTAAAAAAGTGTAAATTTGTTCGCGCTAAAAAGTAATTAACCAATCAATGGAGGTATTTTAGCAGACGAAACATAAGAATTAGACGGAGCGGGGGAAGGTAATGTGTAAGTAAAGGGAGGAGTAACATATTTTTTTAGCTGTATAAGATCGTAAGCTAGAAAAGTGTTATAATTTAAAAAATTTTGTATTTATTTTAAAAGTTTTGTTTTAACATATCATATTTTGAACTGCCTTTAAATGGAGGGCTAATTTTAAAAGTTTTCTTACCAGGATTTTATTCAAGTTTAGCCAAAACCTTGCAGTAAAAATGGAAATACTACAGAAAACAGTATATCGAAGTTATGAGAAAGGAAAAATATTTGTAAAGTGCCTTGATACAGCTTTATTTATGCTCAACCAGAAACTTATAATTGTAACTCAGAGGAATATAATTTGGACGTTATATGAAAAACTTAAAAGAGAAGTTACTTGCCGTCAGAAAAATTTATGATGCACAAATTTATAAGGCTACTCTGAAGTTTTTTTTTATTCTTCTCTATGGGAAAATTAAGATGCGTATATCATAAAGAAAAATTATGTAAAAGTTATAACAGAGAAAGAATGTTTGTCCTTTTTAAAGGAAACATTACAAAGTATATAGTTACCAGAACTTTAAAAGAAAAAAAAAGTTACAGAATAATAATATGAAAGAGCTATTGTGTTTTTATGAAAAAAGGAACAGAAAAACTTTTTCTAAGAAGAATTAAAAAATATTATAAAGTGTTCATTGGAGAAATGCTTGATTTAGAAAATATAAATCTAATATACTTAATGAAATGAATCCATGGAAACAGAAAAGTTTTATTGAATATTTAAATCAAAGTACCTAGAAGATGCATCATAAAAGTTGCGCGGGAAAATATTAGCAGAAAAATATTAGAAGAGAATATGTAGACGTTTTCTTTACGGGATTAATTGATATCATAATTAATAATTGTATTAAATATTATAAAAAACCAAGGATTATCATCTATGAATATTTATTAAACAGAGCAATAATTGTTTTGCCTTAAAATTGAACAAGCAGGGAGAAGAACATTAAGTGACTGAAGAAGAAATAATAAACATTTTTTTTTAGCTTTAGTATGAACGGTTTTCAAGGAAATTTGATGAAGAAGTACAGTAAATATAGTTTGGAATATTTTTTACTAATTTATTTTAAAATATAAAATGTTATGTGAGATTAGGGAAAACATATAAACATAAATTTAGTAATATTAAAATTTAAATATAATAGCTTGATAAAATTATAGAAATATTGTTTAAAATAAAGTGTATGGATGTGAATCTTATATCTACAAGGATCAAATGGATGGTGAAGCCTACGGAACGCGATCGAGGAGATAAAGGTCGTTTGGTAATTTTAATAGTTATTTATAATGCATAATGTATTTTTTTTAGATCATCTATTGACCTAAGAATGAAGTGTGAAAGTTTAAATTATATGTACACATTTTATACAACATTTTTAACATATAATGAGATAGGAGTAATTCGGAATATGCATGCAATAATTTATTTAAAGTATATTAATAATATAATTTAACAGAACAATTGTGTGATTCTTTTGAACTTTCATGTGATAAAGTATTCAGATATTTAAATAGTTTGTATATGATTAAATATACGGAGGAAAGTAGTAAAAAGATTTTCTTATAGAACAGTGGAATAGTTTTAAAATAAATGAATTTTATTATTGTTAGTAATGCAGATATGTATTTGTCGATGTACAGTATAGAAAAAATCTTGAGAAATAAGATCGGATAGTGACTTGGAAGTACTAGTGGAGAGGAAACCAAGATGATGTTTTTTTTTAAGAAATAGGAAAAATAAAGGATTTGGATCATATTTAGTTTTGTGTGATTTCAGTATAGTTAACTAGGCCCTATAACTGAACACATATAGTTTGGACAGTGTTTTTGCATATCTTTAAACTTTTGATGTTAGAATAAAGCTGAAGAAATAGCTTTAGCATCGTTCCTATAATAGAGGTTGGTAGACAGGTAAAGGTCACTCCTCTATAGTGTCTTTTAATTCACTGTGCCATGATTGTCAAGGTATATGACGAGTAATATTCTAGTTGTATTTTGATCCTATGCATCTATCTTCGCTATCCTTATTTTGTGAATCTGCATCGGTCAGAAAGATATTTTCAAAGAAATAATGAATAAAATAGAACTGAAGATATGTTATCGTTTATGTAAGAATAGTTTATTTGCTGGAATGTATAGAATTGTGTAACTTTAAAATTGAAAGTCCAAAATATCATAAAGAGAGAAAGAATCATATAATACATTGTAAAATTAATTCAGAAATGAATATAAGATTTTGAAAAGAAATCTAAACCAAGTATTTTAAAAGTGATAATAAAATTTGAATGAATTTTTTTTTTTAATAATATTTAGAAAATAAGTATTGCATATTTATTAAGAAAATAGTTCAATAAGGTATAATAAACATATACTTGTGCATGGTATATTAATAGTTGTAATTATATCATCCGAAGTAAGGCTTGAATGAGAATATTAGGATTAATAAACATCGGATAATGAACAATAAAAACCTAATACCGAATGTAGAACAATGTTTTGACTTTGTAAGATTCCATACAACCAATATAAAACTAAAATTTGTTATTTTGTAGAATTTTACTACGAATGTAAATTTTGTAAAAAATATAATTTTAATAATATTAGGGATGAAAAGTGTTTGTGATAATCATATAAGAAATGCATTTTGTAATAAGCTAACCATAATAATAAATCAAGTAATAATACTGTATTTTCTTAAGTGTTTAAAAAAAAATAAGATTTAACTAGGAAAAGTAAATAATATTTTGATTTCATTTTATAAACTAATAAACTAAGTTGAGATATGAAAGTAAGGGATATCCAATGTATATAGTGTAAAAATATTGTTAATTTATTTATGTTGTTAATAAACTTTGTTTTAAATTTGTTTTAAAGTTTTGTGTCCGAGTTGTTATTTCTCCACATGGATGCATGAAATCACGATACATTTATAATTGAAACAGACATATAAATTTTGCACAAAAGGTAAACATAAAAGTGTTATAAGAATTTTGAGAATTTATTGGTATGTTAAAATTAAAAGATCATAATTTTATATTATTTATTGGTCATAAGTCGGTTGCCACAATATTACATTTAATTATATGCTAATGTTGCCACACGTATTCTGTTGTCAGATTATTAAAATACTACCACGTACGTATTTATTTATTTCATTTTAGGAAGAAATAAGATTATATTATATTATTATTGTTATTATTATTTTTATTATTGTTAGTTGCTGTGTAGTAGATTATGACATAAAATTCCCTTTTCATATTTTACTACCGTAATTTTAAATCAGTTAGAATACAATTTATGAACCTGAGATTTTATTTTATTTTACTTCATTTTATTTAATTGAGCTAGATTCTTGTTATAAAGAAGATTAAGATATGATTATTATTTTAATCGTAGTGAATAGAGCTCAGAAAGTCGTAAGAATACTATGAGTTAGTTATTTGGTATAGTAAAAAGGGGGAATAGTGTTCTTATGCCATTGAGGTAGTATCGTGTGGATAATGGCTCAATGTAGTCTATCTCGTTCCCTGTATTGTCACTCCATGTCTCATGAAAATAGTAAATATTTGTTAATTCATTTTAAAATTGAACCGTATTTGTATTTTAAAATTAGAGCTAGTAATCATTTTAATTAATGCTGAATATTTCATTTATTTATTTGTTAACTGAGCTAGAACCCGTAATATTCGTAATAAACAATATATTTTGGGGTGAGAACGCGCGGGGGGAGGTTAGAATATATATATATATATATATATATATGTTGAAGATTATTTATCTTCACATGTGTGTTGCCATGTGTATTGGTTGTTTGAGATGAAATGGAGGATGAATATAGATTGAAAATCCTAAGTTCAAATCGATTTTTATATATATACTGAAAAATCCTAAGTTCAAATCTCTCTATTTACATATATATAAGAAACATTCTATATACTGAATATATAAGAATATTGTAGATACGTATAACTGTCTGACAGTTTCACTTTAACTCTTGGCCTGGGGCAGTTGGCTTTCATTGGCTGCTGTTCTATGTTGAGTGATTTCTAATCGTGTCATTATAAATAGATAACTCCACACATTAACTATTCCATCTAAAACATCCATTAATAATATTATACTAATATTTTTATATATACAAGTGCATGTATAACCCAATCTTTAAGTTAATATACTATAGGGAAAAGTCTATCTAATAGCTTTTCCAAAGAGAATTTGTGAAGGTGAAGATAATATTCAACATATTTCCAAGTGTCTGGCAATAAAAATTCTAATGTTTTTTTTTCCTTGCATTTTTTTTTTTACTTAGAAATAGCTAAATATCTATTTTCCAACCAATTTTGGATGCCTATCCTAGTTGGCTACAGCTGTCTAATTGATAAATAAATCCAATACAAAAAAATTTATACAGCATGAGCATGATAGATATTCTACTATTACATTATGAAGCTCTTTGTATATATAAAGTAAAACCAGTAATATTTTTAACTATTATTCATATATTTTATTCAACTGAAATTTATTTTGAATTTCATCTTTTTTTATCATTTCATAAAAAGAATCTGAATGTATTTTTTATTATTATTTTTACTAAATGTTATTGTTGTTTTTGTTGATTTACTAAATTAAAAAGCAAAATGCAGAATTGCAAAGAAAATATCAGTACTGAAATATATAATGTATGAACTGAAAACAGATTAATATCATGAAAATGCAAATAAATAACCTGCATACCTTAGGATAAAGAAGGTAAAGTGGTCTGAGATATAATATGCAATTTATTCTATAATTCATGAAACTGAAAAAAATAAAATAAAATGACGGTTGTATTATTAGGAACTATATTGCTATGAATGTCATTAAATAAAATTTTGTAAAGTATTAAATGTTAATATAATTTTATGGTCATTTTTTCAACATTTTTCATAATAAAAGTCTGACCCATTTGTATTTAAACAATAAAATAAAATAAAATTATTATATTTGAGTATAAATGAATAAATTTGCAAATACATTTTTTGAATCAGCCATTTTATGACTCGTAAGGATATTAAGAAAATGAGATTTAAAAAATCAAATAGATTAGTTATTTTTAATATGGTAATAAAAGATTTGAATTTTAGTAGAAAAATCATGGCTTAGTGGATTAAGTAGCAGATCATGAATTATTCTAACAGGAAGATGAAAGCTTTCGTGGCATTCTATGTATAATCTAGAGAACGTACTTAAAGTGATATCAAAAATCTGTTCTTAGTTTTAAATTTAATTGATGATAAACTACTAAATAAACTATAAATGGAAATGAAATAAATAATTAAAAATGAAATTAAGTTGTATTAATTAATAAAAGCAAAATAGATATCAGAAGACAAAAAGTATTTGAATGAATTAACTACAAAGTTCTAAAATAAACCCAACAAAAATAAAATATAACATTTTTAAAGTTATTCAAAATAAAAACAAACCTAATAAAATAGAAAATCTTACGGAACATTTGTAAAATTAAAAGAAAGTTTTGCTTGGAACAGTTTTACTTAAAATACCATTGAACCGATTACAATCAAAGTAACCCAAATAAAACTGAGGTAATTATATATATATTGTAGAAAATATCAATTAACATCTCTCATTTTTGATTAAGTTAATTACACTAGTAACATCAGTAAAAAAAAGAAGAGGTTATAAAATCTTGAGATTATTATTAAAAGGGAGACTTCCTGTAATGGGTTAGTGGTAGAGGGGAAAAAACATTTTTATATCAAAATGTTTTAATTCTATGTAAAAACTAGTTCACTTTTATATCGCACCCAATCAAGATTACGTTGAAAATAATTCAACTCGGAATAGCGAATTACATTAATTGTCAAGTATAAAAGTCTTAAAAAAGGTCAAGCAAAATATAAAAGTATTACAAAAAAAGATCAAGGAACAAAATATATTATGGTTGTATATACATGGAGTAAAGAATATCAGAAAAAAGTCAGTAACTATTTTATTAATTATAACAATTTTAATGATTTAATTTTACTTAATCATGTTAAATTAAAAGAAATAAATTACAAAAGGATTTTCTTATTTTTATAAAGAATTTTATTTGGATGAAAAATTACAATTAAAATGGGATTAAGGTGAAAAGAGTGTTTGCACATTGCAAAAAAAGTTAGCCAGAGCTGCTTATCATATCGTTGTTCAATTTTTATAACCACATGTAATGTGATAAACTAAACTGAAATAGATAAATGTAGATCTTATATTCATTATAGTCACAAATGGAAAAAAACCTAAAGTCATTTGTTAGAAAAGTTAAAGAATAAAGTGGAAAAATTTATTTTATGGCTATACATAAGAAGATTGTGATGACAGGATAGCAGATGACTTTAAAATTGGAATGGTCGTGTTTTAAAGATTAAAACTGTTCTCACTAAAGTAATTTTCGTTATTCTTAGTATATGTGATTTTTTTTGTATTAAAAAGTAATATGCAACTGTATTAGCATTTTTCAAATGATAGTGAAAAGATCTCTGATAATATCATGTTGAGAGCATATTTATTATAAATAAAATGCAGGTATATATATGTATGTTTATACACATATGTGATTGTATAAATATATAATGAAATTGATTTTAATGGTCATTGTGAAATATGTGTACATATATATTTGGTTATTTAATGGTAATAAAATAAATATTTAAAAATAAAAATAAATTATTTCTTTCAATTATAACAATAATCTCGGTTGATTGATTATAAAAAGTGGGGGGAAAAGTTAGTGTGTATTCTTTTGTATTCTTGACTAGGAAAAGGGGAACAATTTACACCAGTACTTTTATTTAAACTATTGAAGCCGAAATGTTAAAAATAAAATTGTTTTATTTTGGTCGTATAATTTTACGTAATGCTTGAAAAGAATGAAGATTATTAAAAAAAAATAAGAGAATGATCGGAATAAGATCACAGTAATGGATGCGCCTGAAAATTCAAAAAATAAGTCACTCTAAAACTTGTCATTTATATAATTGCCAATTATGAAATGGATAAACGTGTGTGCGATTGAAGGTAGGTGTGACCTCTGACATATTACAAAACTACTTAAAGTACTTAAACAACTTGTTCTAATATTAATTTATAAACTGATTCAGATAATTGATAAATTGAAACAGAATTTAAATGTCAAATTGCGTTTAAACTTGAATTAATAATCTGTAAGCATTTACCATAACATGATTCCTTTTTAGTTGACGTGACGAATGTTTATTTAAACTGCTAATTGATACTAAATGAAGTAAAAGTTTTACATTTTATATTATTTATTCTATTATAAAATTTTAAAACAATGTTTTACTTAAAAAAATAAAGCTTACAAATAGATTAAATTTTAAAATATATGTATATACATGTAAGTACACACACACAAAAAAAACTGGAAGTGAAATCTAAGAGACTTAAAGCATTAATTTTAAAACAAAATTATTAAAAGATGTTTACAAATTTACAATTATTTATATAGTCCCTATTAAAGTAAGACTACACATGTTTCAATATCCACAAATAAAAAATTAGATATATTAAACTTGTTATAGATTAGTCATGTGGGTCTCAAACTAGTAATCTGAGCTGCAGATGTTTCACTTAATGGTTGCTGAAGATTAAATTTTCTAATACATTAAGGCTGTATGAAAACTAATTTGTTGTTTTACCAATAGCTGCTGCATGTTAATTGTAAATAATACAATTACAAAAACAGGTATAATTAGGTTAGTTAGTGAGTTAGAATTTTTTACATAATCACAAGTATATAAAGCCTATCATTTAAAAGATTGGTCCCTCCAAAGCAACTTTATAATCAGCATATGTATGATGATCCCAGAAGGTTTTATCTTAAGAACTGTCTATTACATGTGTAATTGAAAATATGAAGTCTGGAGAGACTTATTAAAATTGCAGGCTTTTGCCAATAATCATTCGATTTTTCAAAGATGTATAATATAATATTTTTTCTAATATGAAAGAAATTTTTGGATAAGACCTTATTTTATGCAACATTTGCTACAAAATATTTTTTCAGATACCATCTATATTGCAATATGGTGTTGTTCTGATATACCACGTTAAATGGATGCCGTCATCTATTTTATTCTAAAATATTTCACTATATTTTCAGCACTATTACTGGTTTATTAAAGTTTACTTCTCTATATCTAATATAGTCAGTATAAAGTTCTTTCTAAGTACATTATTATTATTTACTGATCATTTTAAAATGAAGACGTCAGAACCCAAATAATCAATATTTTTGTATTTTTTTTTCTTATTGAAATCAGTACTCAAAATAAATTTAAATGATCGTTTTCTGTTTGATTTCTTGGGACGCGATTGGAGGAATGTATGAATTTAAAATTAAAGCCTACTTTCCTGCAATTTTAACTTTCGCTCAGATTTGCAACGAGGGGAAATTATATTTTAAATAGTTATATATAGCACTTTCAACTTTACACATCAAGAATATAAAATATGTATAATCAAAAAAAAAAAATATTTTAAAAAGATCAATGCAAATGGAAAAATAAAATATTCGTGTACTTTTAGTATGAACTTGTAATGTTTAGAATTTCCAGAATGTTGTGCATAAAATAAAATTTATTTTATTTAAAGAATAGTTTTTTTTTGAATTTACTTAAATTAATGGAGATTTAATGATGTGTCAGGCCCTTAAGCAAAACATACGGGCGTCTCAAGGATTAAAAATTATATATATTGCTAATCTAATTATAGAGGTTCCATCTTTTGTTCATCTAATATTTCTTATCAATATTTTCTTTATATTGAATATAAAAATTGAAAAAGAAAAAGCTTGATTGCCTCATTTAGCATCTCGTGAATATTAGTGCTTATAGGTGAAGCACTTCTTAGCCTTTATTAATGTCACCGAAGAGCCTAGTTGTCTCTGCATAAACTTCTAGATTGGCATAATACACATAGTCTGTATTAGAATAGCTCAAGAATCTGACCGCTTCAGCTTATATCCTAGAGCAGTGGTGCCTAATTTATAAATCATGACACCTCAGGAGATCATGTAAATATAGTTGTGGATCACAAAATTTTTAAGCTTTGAATAATGTTGTGAAAGAATTTAATTCTAAAAAATAGTTTAAAATCACATAAAAATATATTATTTTTATATATTTTTTATTTTATTTTTTTGTAAGTATATGATTTGTTTCAAAAATTTTGTTTCAAACTGTAAGTGCTTAATAGTAAAATATTAGGAAATATAAGTTTGTATAGTAATTAAAACTATTATCATTTCATTATGAATATTCTTAGTATTCATACTTATAATTTAGATATGGTAAAAACGAATGATAAGTTATATCAATTTTTTGTATGAGAAAGGGGTTTGCAAATGAAAAAGGAGAGTCACGTGTAAAAAGTTATACATCACTGTCCTAGAAACTGCACTTATCTGAGATATGCTTATCAAACTTGTATTATCTTAATTCTGCAAATTATTTATAGAGTAATTATTTTGTTTTTCACAAATTCTAAAAATTGATTACTTTTTTAATACAACTACTTATTTAACTTCAAATATTATTTCAAGATCAGAACAGAAATTGTTTTATATCAATTATTTTTTAACTACAGATAAATGAATGGGTATTTAGCTGTTGCTAACTAAAGCATAACAAATGCAAAACTCTCCATTCAGTAGTGCCACCCTGTGCCAACCAGAGTAATCAATGGATGCCAGAAGGCTTGTGCATAAAATCCCTATCTAGTGCCTACTCATCCAAAGATCTAGGTGCAGTGCTCTCAGATCCAAGGCTCCTCACTGATGATGGCCACAAGCCAGAAACTAGTCTGGGGATATTGGATGAGTAGGCACTAGATAGAGATTTTATGCACAAGCCTTCTGGAATCCATTGATTACTCTGTTTGGCACAGGGTGGCACTACTGTATGGAGAGTTTTGCCTTTGTTTACAACAATTATGTGCTAGTATAAGAGAGGGTGATCATGTGATGTTTAGTGGTTTAACTAAAGCATAAATAAGAAATAAATCTTTTAAACAATGAAAATAGCAATTATTTAGCTTAGCACGTAATACATTTTATACTGCTTTTTTTGAAGTGATGTTGAAAGACCCTTACCTTGCAAATGCTTATTTAAATGTTAAAAATTAGACAATGATGGCAGATAAAAATATTGGCTTCTATTTTCAATTCTGCACAGTTGACATAGTTCCAAAATAGTTGCAATATGCTGACTCAAACATCATTGCTCACAAGATTAATTTTTCAGTT
Source organism: Epiperipatus broadwayi (assembly GCA_028023455.1). Lineage (NCBI taxonomy): Eukaryota > Metazoa > Onychophora > Udeonychophora > Euonychophora > Peripatidae > Epiperipatus > Epiperipatus broadwayi. Next base: position 29,124 of record JAQFVV010006486.1, read on the forward strand.
AAAACTATATTAAAAACTCTTAATTAAATTTATTATTTGTAGCAAAATACCTCAGATTTCAATAAAACATCTGAAACTGTGGGAGTTTTCAAGCCCTAAAAGAATTGCTTATAAATCATATTAAAAACATCTAATTGATTTAGAAACTATTGATTAATCTGAAAATAATTCTGCCAATTACTAACCCTAATCAGACTTCATCAATATTATCATAATTAGAAAATTTGCAAATAGTTTGCAGTCTACAGAATTATGATTTAAAAACAATAGTGCTATCTAATTTTAATTCTATTTGAAATTTATACTGAAGTCACATGGTTTCCCATTAATCATGTATATAGAATTTAATATCCATGGTCTGCAGAATTAAACGTTTAATCCACTACAATTAAAGATAATTCTGAATAAGTAAATTACAACAAAAAATATTTGTCTTTGTCAAATTTTATTATTGTTTTTTTATCTTCTATAAAATACTTTTATTATAATCACTTTACTATTTTAATATCTGATCTTTATCCCGAAATACATCAAATAATCAGATCTATTGTTAAAAGTAACATTAATTTACTATCATCTCTATATGACAATACAAAAACTTTATTCTGAAAATAATTTGCAGAAAAATTGATTATAACATTCATTTATAAATACAAATATATATAAATACATACATAAATAGATGCTTTCATCTTGATGTCAAACTCATAACTAAGAATTCCAATATGCTGAAGAAATTCAAACAAGCTTTTGTTAGCTACCTGATTTCAACAAATGGAAAATTTAAAAGATGAAAGTAAATTAAGATTATTTAAGTCATCTTAATAATACAGATGATGCAATTATTTTCACAAACAATGCTTTTAAGTATCTGGAAAAATTGCCAAAAACTAATATACGAAATCAAAAAATGGAACTAAAATTCAAATTTAAAAGGCTGATAGTAATGAATTAAAAACAGATTCTAATCGTTAAATATTTTGGTCAGACTATCAATGCTGTTAGAGACATAATGGACTAAATTACTTTTGGAAATGAACCTTGATCAAGGGTTTTCAAAGAAATGGCTCAAACGTTATGTGTTTGCCTATTAATATTTGTAGAAGGATAATAAATGGACAATTGAAGTTTTAAATTAATTCTAAGTGATTATAAAAGATATAGTAAGTGACCATATGTGAGATGGATGGATATATTAAGGAAGTTTTCTGGTGTAATTTGTAGAAGACAGACTATGGTTTGGGGAAACTGGATTCTTGCAGGAGATCAATAATAGTTAAAAATAATGCTGTGTATTTAAACTTGGACATTTAAAAAAAATCGATACCAAAACTTCAGACTAGACAACAATGTATAATCAGAATTAATACAGAGAACTCAAAGTCAAATATATGGTTGAGAAAATAACTGACATCACTGATAGAATTAAAGGAATGAAATAGATTTAATTAGGACTTATTACTAGAAAAGATAATAATAGATTTTGTTTTTTAAAAAAAGATAATAATAGATGGACAGCTGGATATATTTTTTCTTCTTTTATCTTATGTTTGAAGAAAAGCTGGAGTTATTGTCCTGTAATAACTTACTCAATATATTGTACCATTTTTACAGGTTGTACTTATTTGTGATATTACTATGGCTGAAATTTATAAAATATGCTAATCAAATTTAAATTATAATAACTGCTATTGAACCAACCAACCCGTCACATCCGGAAAGAGTAAGAGGGGATCGGTTGAGAAAAGTGCGTTTATGTAGAAATGCGTTTGTTTTCAAATGCAAACTTTATGGAAATTAAAACTAAGATGAAAATATACTAACTTATCTATTTTATAAATAATAATTATTCTACAATCTGATACTATGTGTGATTGTATTACTAATAAATATCTCAGGTTATTATGATAGATTCATAGTATAATCTTAGTACTGTATATTCTTTTGTTCGCAGACTGTATCATAGTATACAACAAGTAAAGAATTATTCTAATACAAACAAGTATGTTTATTCATATAAGGCTAGCAATTTAATTATCTCATTCCCATATTATATGTTTTTTTATAATTGATAATTCTCGCAAGGTTTATAATTAAATTTAGTCAATCATTATTTAAGGTTTAATACGCTTGACGTATATAGTGAAATTAAATTCATAAAAAATTACACTAATATTTCTTAAGGCTAAGCGCTTTCAGAGCATTATTAGCCTTAAGAAATATTAGTGTAATTTTTTATGAATTTAATTTCACTATATACGTCAAGCGTATTAAACCTTACATAATTATTAATAGTGAAGAAAAATCTGAAATTCAATCATTATTAATAAATTGTAACCTTAAAATCAAAATTATATCTATTCTGGATATGACTAATATAGCAAAGGAATTTTGATGTACCTTCTTATACCTTAAGAATTATTTATTTCACGTATATATGGAAGCAAGAATTATGCAAATAAATTAAACAAAGAAAATTAACTTATCTAATTAATGTGTGAGTATGACTAAATCGCATTAAAATATGTAGATGATGATGATTTCAATCAATAATAAAAAAACGTATTCTATAATAATTAATTTATTATTGATAAACAATTATATAAACAAAATAAAATTATTAACAAATAACCAAACATACTTCTAATAATAAAAGTTGGCTAGAAATATGTTTTGTTATTTCCAATAATAAAAGTTGTCTAAAAAAAAATAATAAAAGTTATCTATATGATGTTTTTAAATATTACTGTTTTATTTCTCTAATAAGCACTTTTAATACTGAGTGATTGTTATATATATGATTCAATGCTAACAAGACACTATAGAGGTTTGTACAAGAATTAGCCACTATTTCGTATTAATTAAAGGTGAATATGGGAATGTTTTATTATATCTTTAATATCTTTTACATTAATAATTAGCATAGTAACAACCACCTATATCGGTATGGATATAATTCCTTAACTTTTTTCGAGCAAATGAATTATTTACTCAGTAAGAGTATTATTTTTTACTAGATCATATTACTTCATAAAGTCTGAAATTATATGTCTACAGTGGCATGACTTGCTATGTTTTCTATCTTATACTATCTTTTAAAATTGAATGGTTGGTCAGGAGCCTACCTCAACTATCTCATAAGATTTATAATCATCAATGCCATGAGAGTACTTTACTGCATTATATACCATTAATTAATCATATATAATTTCTCCTGAGCACATAAAAAAGATAAAATGTCCCATGGTTATTTATTTAGAATATCTTTGGTTATGAAACAACATGAGATTGAAATAAAAGACCCATAAATCATATAACAAATTAAATATTAATGGATTAATGAGAGATCATACATTAGCTTAAGCTCAATACATTTCCAATACAAAATAGTATATAATTTTCTACTTCTTTTTTTCCTAAGTGTTGATTTCTATTTTAACATGTTATACCATTTACACCTTTCTTAAACACTTTATCAATACTTTTTATTTATATCAAACTAACAGTTTCGACTGTCCTGTAGTCATCATCAGAGCTTTTGTTAATTCTATCACTGATGATGATTGCAGGACAGTTGAAACTGTTAGTTTAATATAAATAAAAATATTGATAAAGTTTTTAAGAAAGGTGTAAATGGTATATGTTAAAATAGTATAACAGACATTACATTTATATTCAGTCTTTTTAATAAGTTAAATAGCTGTATCTTCATCATCATATCAGTCTATTGAGAACATTATTAATATCATATTTATAACAGTAATCATTTTAAAATATAAAATTCAAACAAATCAAAAATAAAATCTCTTATATAATCTCCTTCACTAATAATTATTCTTTCCATTCACTGTTCACAGAAAATTTATTGAGGCATATTAAGCATTTCAAATTGTATCCAAGTAATATTGTAGCTTTCTATTAATAATAAATATTTATAATAATATGCATTTAATACTCAATTTTAATGATGGAGAAATCTATTTGAAGGTTGATATTTAGTAAATTTCAAACAAATGATCTCCAAAAAATTTCTATAAGTTACATTGATTATTCCTATTCCAGCTTATGATATGTTGGTATTTAATCAACTTAAAAACTTTATTTATAACTTATAATGTCTCCAGATTATTTTTCAAGGTTATAATTATAATGATTAAAATCCATTATCATTTGGCTGATATTATAATTCTATTATTATATCAAATTGATAATTTAATATTTTGCGAAACAATATCAAAAGAATATCCTTATATTTGGTATTTATCACCCATATAAATGCATCAATTAGATAATCCATTAGTTCTACCAATTGAATATATTCAGCTATAATTAGGTCCCTTTTAATAAAATGTAAGACCTATCAAAGAATAAGATATCTATTGACTTTAATCAATTTAACCCATTGTCATTGCAATATTAAACAGTTTTTTTATATATGCACAAATACAATAGATTAATCCATAAACTAAAACAATTCAAATAATCCATAGGTAGATGTAGTCAAGATTATTTGATCAAGTCATTACAGTTTTAAAAAAGAGATAAATGTTTGCTGGAATAATCATTATGTTTAATAGCATCCCAAGTGATTTTAAAATTCCACTGGTGATTTAAAATATTTAAATTTCATTTCCTTTTGAATAATATTCAGTGGTGAACATTATTGCTGTTGTAATCTATCTATTTAGGTCAATGAAAAGGAAACATTTGTCAAATAAGCAAAATGCCCAGTAGGTTTCTCTACTCTTACATATCAAAGAAGGTTAACAAAATGAATATTTAAACCTGGTCATGCCCTTTATTTACTGTAATTTAGCAAAGACTACTGAAGTTTTGATAGGGGTTATATTTATAGCTTTCTATCATGTCTGTGATATCATTAAATATCAACCACAATACACCTCTCTTCAAATTGAGGGGGAGAGGATCTGTTCCATTGTTAATAGTAAGCAGGTAAGGTTACTGTCTGGAGAATTGCAAAAGTACCAATTTTTGAGATGGAATTAAATGAAGATTAAAATATTACAAATATAATATTAGACTTTATTGTACATTAGTTATCCACAATAAAATATACAATTGTTTATTTCACAAATAAATGATTTATAACTTTAGAATATTAAATAATTATTTTATGAAATTTTAAATTTCTCAAAATTTTAATTATTAAATTTTTTTAATAAAGTAGCCTTTTAGAATAAAAAAAATCATTTAATTATTTTGCACTTATAACTTTTTAAATTGACTAAATTTTTTTAAGCCAAAGCTTTCATGCTTGCACATTTACATGTTTTAAATGCAATGTCAAATTTTACAATTCTAACTGAATGTAATGTTGATTGCATAATTCTCTTAATGTAATTATTGGAAGAATGTTTTTAGTTGTTCTATTTTATTGTAGTGGGTCTAATATGTCCTACTTTGAATATTTCCTCCTAACATTAAATTTATGTGTGTGTGATTTCTGTCTTCATAGATATAATGAAAATCAACTGCATTTTTTAAAAGGAAAAATTTAAACATACCCATTTTAATACACATTAATTACTAAAGTCTATCTAGAAGTATTTGATAATTTTTTAACTAATATATTATAAGAGACACTTTAATTCCATTTTTGATTATTTTACCAACCAGCAAGCCAATAAAAAATTTTACAGTTTATGGTTATGTCTATTGATCTCAATAGTAAAATATAGAGTTTTAATATATCTAATTAATTCAACCTATTAATTATAAATAATTGAAAGTTTAATAAAACTTTTGTTTATTTATATATATATATATATATATATATATATATATATATATATATATATATATAAAAGTTTATATATATATATATATATATACTGTTGTAACATTCAGTTCAAAACTTAATATGCTAAAACATAGCTGATTCACTTCCCGTAAGATTAAGAACTTTCTCATTTATTACTTCAAAGTCATATAATTACAAAGCCCATTTAGAAAGTGATTACTGCAGTTTTATAATGAATATCCATGAGCTTTATATATAAATTAAGATTGAGCATTTTTAAAGAGTCATGTAAACTCATTCATATCATTTTTTCCAACCTAACTAAAAACAATGACTGTATGCGAGTTTTTTTTGCTATTATTTTTTCGAAAATTTAAAAATTAATTTGAGATAGTTTCAAAGCATGAGGTTAGTGATCATAACAATTCAACCAAGCCCAAGAATTTAGGGAATATTATCAAATAGTAATTACTAATTTAATTATATAAAAAAGTGTATTTTGAAGATGATCATTTGTTTAAGAAATTTTATAAAATAACAAAAAGGGAAAAATGAAATCAGTTTTTATAACTATAAAGAAACCTGCAAGAAGTTTTTTTTTGAAGTAGTATGATGAGCAAATATTCTTATTTTTTTTAAAAATATTTTTGTTTTAACCATATTTTAATTAATTTATATATATATATATATTGTGATGGGCACTCTTGGAATGACCATGCACAAGGTGGCTGTAGCTAAAACTACAACTCATGTATATAATTATATATTAGGTGTGTATTAATTTAGATATTTATCACTATTATAATCACAATTAATTAGTACGAATTATATGAACATACCATGAAACGAATGATGGTCTGTGTATATATTTTTACCCACACATGAGAATTAAATATTAAAAGCTATAATTTGTAATTTTATGCATATCATGATTATATTATATATGCGAGCAATATTTTTTTATGTTTTATTTTTAACTGATGCAAATGTTTCACATTTGCAAGTTTGTTTTAAAAGCTATTTACATGTTGAAACTTATTTATACCAAAAGAGAATAATCAAAGGTATCTAAAATCATGTGGCTATTATTTTACCAAATGTTAAATTTTATTAATGTATTAATGGTCATCCTGCTCTGTATTTTATTTTTAAGAATAAAAGAGTCTGAGGCAAATACCATGCAAGGTCAACAGAGAATATCTGAATTTATTTTTGGATTCATGTTTTTTTAGTTTGGTTTTTTGTAGGGGGAAAGTAAGAAAAACTTTCCTATGTGTAAAAAGTAAAAATTGATGAAATAGGGATTCCTAATCGATCAGGGTAGTCTGAGTAAAACCAAGATAAAGTTTAAAGATAAAACTTTAAAAATTGAAATCAGTGATAGTAACATTAAAGTGTAAAAAAAAACCTGTATGGATTGTTTTAAACTGTCAGCCATGAATGACAGTTGACTGATGCAATAGTTGTAAGGGGGGACTCAAATTCATAGTATAATGAGTGTGCTATATAAGCTGTTCACCAGGTGCAAAGGTTATTATTATTATTATTGTGATGTGGTTGAATAAGATAGTATCATAGAGAGAAGCGTGAAGACAGAGAATAATCTAATATGGAGTGAAACCATGGTGGCAGAAGTATTGCATTGCTGTGTTGAGTTCTTGTCATCTGACTGATGATTATTGTTAGTTATAAGCTTCTGAGGCCAATTAATAAGGCCTTATTTCAGAGAAGGAAAGCTGATCATTCAATATTAAAGAAATAAGCAAAAGGAACAGAACTGGACTTAGCTTCAAATAAGAGCCCCACAAACACCTATATAAAGAAATGGCAGTCTGTTGGAGCTGTCCTAAAGAAGAAATCATTAGTAAAAACCCAAAGAAAATGAAAATATCTACATTAGTCAGTGAAATGAATATGGAATAGAAGCCCAGTGCACCCACCCAATGACTTACAAGCTGTCACCATGTAGTCACTTAATTTCAGCTGATGATGATGATAGAGATATCAATGTCTACATCTTATTATAGTGAAGTGACTTTCTCACCGCCCTGTTTTTCAGTTGTGTAGCACACTCAGAAACCCTGAAGTCCAGATGAAGTCTGAAGATGCCTGCGGATATAAATTTTGTTATTTTATTCATTTTCCAATTTTAGTTAAATATTTTTAGATATTTTAATAAAAGAAAAGGAATTTCATTGATATATGTATTTTTTTTATACATTGCATTTGTTCAGAAATGTTTATCCAAGCATGGGATTGTTTCATGTAAGACCATCCTTTCACATTAAGTTTAAAATGCTGATGTGCATAAGTATGATTGCATGTTTTCCATTATTTTGTTATTGCTTATAACTCACATATGCGTATAGCATAAAGAAATAATTTAAGTTATAGTTTTGTCTTTGTCTCCACGTATGCTTGATTTATATACAAGCACATGCTTATAAAATGTTATGTAAATAGTGGAAATGATGTGCAAATAGATATACACGTACAGCCATATTTTCTTGATGTTACTTAACATGTGCGTTTGTTGGTAGAAACTCAGCTATTTATATGAAATAATAGAGGGAGTTCCATATCTAAATTCCATAAACATTAGTATTAATTTTCTTTTCATATTAGAATGCTGGGGGGGGGGGTAGAGAATGTTTTTTTTTAATGTATGTATTTGGTGACAGATTATTTGGGGTAAATACATATTTGTTTTTCATTTCATAAATTATGTCTTTGGAAGTATCTGATTTATTTTTCTCTCTCCAACAATATTAAATGCATAAATGTCCGATAGTGGCTTAATCCACCAATAACCTGGGATAAAGAGATGACTGACTTTAACCCATGGGACACTACTTTATCAGGAGTTTAAAATTTGATGTCATGTGGATATCTTTTTTATTTTTTTATGTCATATGTTTCGTTGGTAGCTGTATACTCCATCAGGAGGGTTTTTCTCTTTCTGGAAGTGGTGCATAAAGACCGGGTTCAAATTCAGCCTTTCAAAGATATGCAACAGCCAACGCATGGCAATAGAGTTTTAGCAGTGGAGAGATCAGGATATATAACCAGTTTTTGATTTGATATCTCTCATTTAACAGTTCAATAGAGTAACTTTAAGGTATCATATACAGAGTTCATTATTGAGTTTATAACGTTGCCGTAATCTGATGCACGATAGTGATTTCATATTCGGTTCTGTGCACATGATTAAGGAAGGGTATCGACCAGTACAATATATATACGTGTTAAACAGTGTCTGTATTCAGTACATATGTATAGATATGTAATGTGTGCATATAATATTTCAATAAAGTGTGAGCATCCGTTCATTAATTTAAGCCATTCACTAATGGATATTTTTAGAAATATTTCCAAATATCAAAAGAATGTTTTAATTTAATTAGTTTCATAATCATCATAAATTAGGCCCTCTTTGATAATAATAATTAATTTTAATATCAGCATATATTATATATATTATTATAAAGCTGACTATACTTAGCATATATATCAATTTTAACATATTTATACATGAAATAAAAGGCGAATTTATGTAGGATTAATAGAAAAAGAACTTTTAGTTGAATTTTTAGAAAAAAAAATAAAAAAGTACATGTATCAATATTTATAACATTAATTTAGAACAAATGATGCATAAGTAAAGGTAAAATCATATAACACCTATGAACTTTTTTTTTTTGGTACAGAAAAAAATAATCCCTGCTAAATTTTAAAAATAAAACATATAAGGTATTAATTTGTAATTACTGTCTTTATTTGTTCTTATGATTAAATATAGTAGAAAGGCAGAATATTCTTATCCAATTATTTTAGATAGAAATGTCACATACGTAGAAAAAACATGTTTAAAGGGCTTTAGAAGAGTTTTTTTAAAAAAATAGACTGAATTTTAAGATTTTTTTCATGGTTCGATTGACTTTCAAGGTCTAATAGCCAATTTTTTCTAATCCTTTTCATTCTTCCATGCTGAGTAATACAAATTTTTCATATACCACTCTTGATCTTATGGTCACTAACAATATATAATAAGTGTTTCCAAGCTAAAAATACTTTGATCAGCATTTGAAGATTAAAAAGTTTGGTGTAAGCAACTTCACTATCGAAAAAAAAAATGGATAAAAAAATATTGACAATTTGTTTTTTTCTCCCTTTTATTTTATATAAGTTATAGTACTATCTTGTATATATAATATAATAAACAAAATGAAATGCTGAAATAAACTCTATAGTTTTCATAATACTAATATATAAATTTTAAAAAGTCATAGCCATTATCTATAAAATATTATTCAGAATGGTAATTGTATCATAACTGGCTATAGTTTTTATTTATTTGTTTGTTTATTGATATTTTAATAATTCCAGAATTTATTTTCAGTATTTTTTATATATATATATAAACTCATGTTTATTTATAATCTAAATTTCCTTCATCTATATAGCTAAACTAATAGAAAAATAATAACAAAATAATAATGTTTCTTGCTCAGAGGCAAAGATTTGTTTTAATCTGGACACCATCAACTTTCTAGACTATTTTTTAAATCTCTGTTCTAACTATATAAGATACCAATAGAAAAAAACCATATTAATTGCAAATGATGTGTTTAACCAGATATTTTAAATATTCAAAGGATTTATTTGAGTACCAGTACAAAAGGTTGATGAGATTTGATGCAGAATCATTCATTTTATTTAAAAAATATTTTTTTACAAAAACAAATCTCAAAACAACATTTGAAGTTTAAAAGAAAATCTTAAATTCTTTTACGATATTACATATTTTATTTATAACTAAATTTTATTTTCTTGAATAAATTAAAAATTACTTCATCTATTTTAAAAAATTGAACATGCACACACATTAACATATTTGTGTGCAGGCTAGTTTATTTCTAAGCTGGATTAACTATTAATCCTCATTATTAATACTAATACGCAAATTCACACTAATATATTTATAAACAAGTAATCAAAATAACTTAATATTATTATAATAATTTTATTCTTTTAAATATCTGTTTTTATCACATAATATTTCTATATATATTACACGCAAATAACATATGTTCTTTCTTTAAAAAAAAAATCGATAGACCAATAATAATTATCTGATTGCATCATCAGTGTAAAGAACTTTCGTTTATCATTTGTTATCCAACAATCTATCGAATATAGCACATAATAGGACTTTAAGGTGCATATTATTTGAATTCTTGGCATATGCTTTGTTCTTGTTGAGAAAGCTGTTATTTTAATATGAAAGGATCGTATAATAACGCACATCCGCATTTAATATTTTCTGCTGAATACAAAAATTAACTTTTGAAATTATTAAGCTATTTAAATTATTAATGTAAGTGTCCTGATTTTAATATTTAGTTACAATATCTGACATAAATTATAAAATAATTTAAATAAAAATTTTAGCTCTTGTACAAAATTTTGATAGGGTCTTCTCAAGGCATCATCTTTCCCTCTAATTGCATTCTTACCATATATACAAGCAGGGTAAAGAATAATAATTTTATAGATGAAAATTTTTGAGCTCTCTTATTTGTGAGTGTGTGTGTGTGTGTGCCAATAATTTTAAATTATTATTATTATTTTTGCATAAATACTATATCTTGTATTGGTGAGAAAGTATTCATTTATTATTATTAACACTCGCAAAGCGTATGCACAACTAGTGTGAAAGGCTGATATTTGACTGTAATACAATTGTTTACATACGCTATATAAAATAAATACTTATTTACATATTATTAAGTTTCAGTTGGAATGACGTTTAGTAAATTCTAGATAATTTCACCGATATCATTCATTCAGACATTATATATAGTAATTTAAAGTGACTGTTCCATCGCCACGCTTTCTTTGCCAGTACTTCAGATTTGCTCATATATAACTGTTTGAGTTGTAGGAATAAGAGGATTCCTTTTATTCCTGCATAAATACTATATCTTGTATTGGTGAGAAAGTATTCATTTATTATTATTAACACATGCAAAGCATATGCACAATTAGCATGAAAGGCTGATATTTGACTGTAGTACAATTGTTTACATACGCTATATAAAATAAATGCTTATTTACATATTATTATTATTATTATTATTATTTAAGCCAATAAATATCACGTGATCACTATTTCTTGTGCTCACTCTTAACTGTTATTAAAACAGGCAAAACTCTCTATACGTACTGCCATTCAGTGCAAGCCAGAGTAATCAATGGCTGCCAGAAGGCTTGTGCATAAAATCCCCATCTAGTGCCTACTCATCCAATATCACTAGACTAGTTTCTGGCTTGTGGCCTTCATCAGTGAGGAGGCTTGGATCTGAGAGAACTGCACCTAGATCTTAGGATCTAATGCAACTATATAAGCAGACAAGCTTGAATTAAAAATATTATAGCAATTTCAATTTAAATCTCATAATTTTGTAGTTAAGTAGAGATAAAAGGTGGCTCCTGGATGTTGTATTAGATCCTAAGATCTAGATGCAGTGCTCTCAGATCCAAGTCTCCTCACTGATAAAGCCCACAAGCCAGAAACTAATCTGGGGATATTGGATGAGTAGGCACTAGATGGGGATTTTATGCAAAAGCCTTCTGGCATCCATTGATTACTCTGGCTTACATTGAGTGGCAATATGTATACAGAGATTTGCTTGTTTTAATATTATTATTACTACTACTTTAAAAATTTATAAAATATATATATACTACCACTACTATTGCCATTTCTAGATGTTAGTCATACAAAGATAGATAAAATCTACCAATGTTGTATTAATAATATAATTTACCTAAGGCATTACCACATTTTAAAAATAGTTCATAGAAAAACAATGAAAGAAAAACAAAACAGAAGTACTAATCAGTCTTTTGACAAGCTGTTGATTTAAAAAAATAATCCGAAAACTCTATAATTCATAGGTAGAAATGTAGCTAGACTCCAATGTGCAGATATTGTATTTATAAGTTCATCATAGTATAATAACTAATGCCATTAGACTAGTTAAGTATAAAGCTGTATCTTTGCATAACTGATTGTATTACAGTGATCTCAGATCTCTTTTCAAAATAAGATAACGGTGTTAGAAAAATTTCATTTAAAGATTTCATTAAGATTTGTAAAAAAAAGAGCAAGATCATAAGATCATTAGTATGTTCTTCACTTTATTGGATGTGGTGCTATATAATCTATTGCTGTAAAAAGACATCTTTGTTGGGCTGGGCATATAAAGCCAATAAATAGAAACAAATGTTCTAAAAAAAGATAGATATGCATATTTTTTAAGATGGACTTGAATATGGTAATTTTTGTAGAGGAGGCATATTTCCATTTATCTCTATCATTCTAAGAAGTATTGTATTTATTGAAAATATATGTCTGTGGGAAAAATAAGAAGGAAATCTATAATCAGTCCATGTGTTGAAATCTTTCAAAAGGTAAAGCTGTAGTAAAAATTCAATACCATTAATATAAAATAAACACACTAAAGAATTAGCATGTGATTAATGGAGAGATATAAGGGTTTTACTGATTAATTTGTATAATCATGTAAAAATTATTTTTAGTGCGTCTTTTGTTGGTGTTTTTCTGGAATTAGAAAAGTAATACTCATTTATGAATGGCTGCTAATGATAATGATGATGAGAACAGCATATATATATATTAATCTGTAACTATTTATATATATTAAAGAGCAACGGTAGATGAGGATGTGGGTGGCATCTTATTGTAATAATGATGTACAATGCAGTATATAAATTTTATCATTTACATGTATATGCATGTCATTGAATATATTTTAAAGAATTTATAAATTAAATTACTTTTTTAAAAAATTGCATTTCTTTTAATAATTGTTATTTATGTAATAAAATAAAATTTAAACATTTTATTTTTTGCAAATCGCCATCTGACAATTTTTTTTCAATTTTCTTGTACGTCACAGTCTATTTTGATTACTTCATCAGCAATCACAAACGTGTAATATGAGAAGTGATTTTGCTTAAAATATGTAATTGATTAATATGTATATATTTCAAAAAATTACTAAAATGCGGAAATATAATTTAAATAAGTTACTTTCATTCTCAAAAAAATAAATTCAAGGCTAAGGAACAAGCTGTTGATTTCATTCAGCGTTCCGTCTCGTAGAAAGTCATATATCTGCGCAGCCTATGGTCAGTTATTTGCATTACATGAATTTCCGGAACGAAATATTATTGCTACTGCTATTAACATGTTCAACTTGAAAGATATAACTTGTAAAGTAATCGTAAATAATACAATTTATATTTACGACAAATGAAGTTATTTATCTTTTTCTTTTTGATAAATAAAAAACTCATATTTTAACACATGACTAGAAATAATGCTTCAGTTAAAGTAAATATTACCGAATCGTAAAAATCCCTAATTTGTTTGGAATAAAAAAAAAAGAGCTATTTTTTAAACAGAAAAATAAATTTACATCTAAGGTAGGTATTATTTTTAATTAAAATAATATGTTATAGTATTATTTCTAATTAAAATCGTTTTTTAATTAATAACTTTAAGAATAAGTTATACTCTTTCTGTACTCGGAGCCGAGTTAAAATAGAAAAGTACTATATCAAATATCCAAATCCGTTTTATTGTTTGATAATTACTGATTTTATTTTACGCGCAAGCAGTTACTGTAGTAACATTTTTTTTTCTACAATGCGAAATTTGATGTTTGTAAAATTAGATTTAGTAAAAGATTTATTGTACTGTATATATATCATCACGTTTTTATATATATGTAAATGTTTAGAAATCTGAGTTCTTGTTAGAATATCTTCTGCACATATGTATAACATAACTCTTGAACTTATACAGGTGATACGTTATCTGTGAAAAATACAAAAAATAGTAACCTAAAAAATGCTTTTAATTTATAAAATGGTGATCAAATTACATTTAATTACTTAGCAATAGTCAGTAACTCGGAAGATCTTTTAATGCTTAAGAAATCGAAACAGGAAATTTTTTTTTTTTTCACTTTTTCTAGTTAAGAATCGATCTAGGGATTTTTAATTATTTAACAACCACTGTACAAATTGACTAATAGTTAGGAATAAAACAATCATTTTTAGTTTTACAGTCAAAAGCATCATCATCATTGTCACCATTATAAATCCACTGCAGGATCATCTCCAATCTCTAGCCTCTCTTCTCCATATCACCTCTGCACACTTTTTTATTTCATCCATCCATCTCACATGTGGTCAATATATAGTCCTTTGTCTGATCACATAAGATTTATTAGGGATTTTTACTTTCTAGTTCAAAATGATTTGATATCCATTCACTTGCAAATATTCTTGGATTGCTAACTAATTTGACGATATTCTAGATTAAAAAAATAGAAATTTTAAGTCTGTTTGAGACTTTAAAAAAATGTTTAGGATTTACCAGATTTAAAGTCAAATTTTAGGGAAAGGTAACAAAAATAAAAATAATTCACTATTCATCTTTCTACCCTTAAACATGAATCTTGACAACTTTTTTACTTATCTTGAATGTAATTCTTCTCAGTATCTAACAACTTTGTAAATATCGTTTTTGAACAGTCAGTACCAAATATTAATATAATTTTTGTTAAATAGAGATGGCAAACAATAGCAAACTACTACTAATGACAGTAAAAGCTTTTTTTTTATTCGACAGATGCTTTTCACCAAGAAAATTTTCAGAATCAAAAAGCATGATTTCTAATAATTTACTTTAATATTGGTAAAATAATTGAGGAAAGAATTAGACTTTTACATTATTTGCAAATATATTTTTTCTTCCAATTAAAATGTAAATTTGAGTTTGTATTAGTTATATCAGAAATAATATTTGTATATAACGTGTATAATTTTTATTTCATTATTAAGACTATTTTAACACTCTAAAAAAGATTAATTATTTACAACCTTTCCCTTTCAAAAGTATTTTTGCCGTTTTCGATTTTTAAAAGTGTAGGTTTTGTAAAAAAAAAAAATAAACTAAACATAATTTTTCATTTTAAATATAAAACTAATTTTTATAGCCCTTAAATATTAGTATTGCATTCTTCGCAGAGCACTACAGCTTAAATAAATAAGTTGATCCAATAGTCGTACTGAACTTGGATTTAATAAGCACTCACTGGATAAATAAGTTTGAACACCATAATAATGCAAGTAATAAAATATTAACCTTTTAATTTGTTCAAATATTACTGGTCATTAATAAGTAATTAACCATATGATTGTTCACTTATATGCTGTTGATAAAATTATTCGGTTTTTAAAGTAAAGTGTAGAAGTCATGAATTTTGATATTTTAAGCTTTATTTTTGTTTATTATTAGTTTTGCAGGTTAATTTTTAATATATT
The DNA here is from genome assembly GCA_028023455.1 of Epiperipatus broadwayi. Taxonomy (NCBI): domain Eukaryota; kingdom Metazoa; phylum Onychophora; class Udeonychophora; order Euonychophora; family Peripatidae; genus Epiperipatus; species Epiperipatus broadwayi. Next base: position 45,307 of record JAQFVV010006486.1, read on the forward strand.
CTAAAAATTGATGATTTAAAATAATGATGAGAAGAATTATCCACTCATCCTAATGCTTGGATATTTGAATATAATATGATCAGCAAAACAGTTAATCGTTATTGTTTTCAACTGTCATCAATTCATTATAGGTGAAGGTTTTTCAAAGTTTTTCTGATACATGGCTTCTCTTTTCCACATCACTACAGAAAACTTTCTTATATCATCTATCCTTTTCACATGGTCTCTTTATAAATCATTTACGTTTTGTCATTAAGTTGAAGACTTCAACTGTTTATTGTTATCTCTTCTAGCTGGTATACATTCCAGGTTTATTTCTGTATCTCACTTTTTTCGATGGTGATAATTATATTTCTTTGACCTATTACCCATGTTTTTTCATTTTTAATCCCTCCTGGTTATCTCCAACATTCATGTATTCACTATTCATTGTGTAGTCTGAATCTGTCACATTATTATAATTTGATCGAGTTTAATTGTGGTGGTTAATTTTTTCAATTGATTATTATGTAATTTTATTCTAAATTGGGAAAAAAACTATTGAATATCACAGTCATTTTTAACATTTGTCTATAATCCTATTTTTTTATTTTCATCTGATAATACTTGTAATTATATATTAAAATTCTAACGTATTTTTTGCAATAACAATCACATCATCTTCAAAAGTCATGTGATTTAAATAATCTCTTTTAATAATTAGAGAAAATTTACAAAACAAAAAAGAATTAAGAAAGCAAAAAAATAAAATAATTATTGAGGGGGTTTTTGTTCCTTAATATTTAATTGTAATCACCAAAATAATTTTGTAAAAATTGCAATTTGGAGGAAAGGAATCATCTTGTCCTATATTCTTATCAATGATATTTTTAATATTACCATTAACTTAATCAGAGCTGATGCATTTTGATAAATATGTTTCAAATTTAATAATATCATTAATCTATATCTAGATATTCCAAAGCTTTTAATCACTGGGATATGCATATGGAGCTAAATTTCATTTAATAATCTATAAATCAAAACACAATGGCAATTTATATATATTAAATTTTTCTACAACTTCTCTTAATATTTGGAAAATTACTTTTAAACCCAACTTGTCCTTTTTTAATTGGTTTGAGTCCAAAATTCTCTGTAGTTGACATGTAATGATTTTGTATAGAAGTAATTGTAATTTTTAATATCTTTCTTCACTTCCTTAAATAATAATATTATTACTGCATTCTTCCAATAATCAGATACATCTTTATCATTTAGATATTTGGTACATAGATTTATCAATTATTTATTTATCTACTTTTTTTAAAATATAATTCTGAAGTTTTCTGAAACTTTTAGGGATTGCTTAACTTACTTCTTCAATTTAAATACTTGTTATTTCAGAAAATATCATAATTGTATGAGCTACTTTGTTTTTCTTTGTTCTTTATTCTAACTTAATTCTTTCTAAAAATATTCTACACATTTTATGTTGACAACTCTCTTTTTAAAAATAATGCCATATTTTTTTCTTACTATTAAAAATAACATACAAGGCTAAAACCTTATGCAACTTAAAAATGCTTATGTGACAGCCAATCAGATGTAATAATGACTGCACATGGAATTCTCAATTCAAGAACACAAGCCAAAACACAAGAAAAAGATGGGACTCACCTTTTTCTATACTTAAATTTATATATAAATAAGTCAGACTCAAGCATTTTGGAATGACTTATTTATATATAAATTTAAGTATAGAAGAAAGTGGATCCCATCTTTTTATTGTGTTTTGGTTTTTGGTTTTGAATTGAGAGTTCCATATGCAGTCATTATTACATTTGATTGGCTGTCACATAAGCATTTCTATTGTCTAAGGTTTTAGCCTTGTACATTATTATTAGATATCTGCTAGTGCTTAATAAATTTATATATTTACTACTAAACTAACTTTTATTCTCTTCTATAGCTTTTCTTGCCACTTCACAATCATGCTTTCTTATTATCTTCTTTATTGTATTATTTACAGAATTCTATATTCAGTTCTTCTTAATGAATTATTTTAAAATTTTATGTCTCATTTTTTATACATTCCCTGATTTCAGAATAAAATTTGCAGGTGAATTGGCCTTTTTTGTTAGTTTTGTTTTTTGTATTGGCTATAGTAGAATACTAGTTATTTACTTATTGAATTCATTCCAGTCTGAGTCACTATCAAAGTCTATTAATATTTTTAAATGATTTGCAAATTATAACATAAACTTATTGGAATACTTCTGAAGATTAGAAATTTCAATTATTAATATTATCTTTCTTAATACTTTTTGTTCTTCAAGCTTTACATTATCATATGTCTTATATCTCACTAATTCATGATCACTTTCTGCATTGAATCTATTAAAAACAGTTACTGCCTTAAAATATATACTTTCTGCTAGTCAAAATATAATCCAACTCTCTAGTACCTTGTGTTTTCCTGAAGTTTGTGATGATGGTGTTTTAGTTGTATTTATATAGTGGACTATTTCCATCATCTAATAAAAGTATTGAATGTCTTTAAAAAAAATTAACTTTATTTAAATATTCCAATACATTCAACTGTTAGTAACAATGCAGTTGAATGTATTTAGAATATTTAAATAAAGTTAACTTTATCTAAAGACATTCAATATTTATATTAGATGATGGAAATAGTCCAATATATAAATAAAATCTATTGTACCTTGTTTAGATGCTTTAATGCCCATTTCTCAATTTGGTTTTAACAAAATCGTAATATACAGAATTTCTTTTTCTTTAGTTAACATGTCAATTTTCTTTTTTATTGTCTGTCTCTATATCCAAATTTATCCCCAACACTTTCATTTATCAATTATTTACCAATTAAACACATCCATGACAATTTTAAAAGGTTGTTCGGTATGATCAAAAGCATTTTGTGCGTCAATATAAAAATCTACTTTTTCATCAGAATAAGACTTATTGGTTTATAAGCTTGATTTATTTGCGATTGGTATCTCTCATTAAGTTAAACGCTTTTGCTATTCTATCTGATATATCATTGATCTCCACAATGCTGCTTTTTCATTATTTTTATTAATAACGAATCCCATTACATTTAACTTTTTAATGTATGCATTTTTCAATTCATTTATTTCTTCCCTTTTTTTTTAATTATCTTATGATAGTTTTAATTTAGGTTACATCAAGCAGGAAAGATTGAATTGATTAGAAAAAGAGCTGTCCAAAATTAAATAGGATATTGTTAAAATTTATGAAATGTAAAAAAAAAAAGTTAATTAACCCTACAATTATTAAAGTAAAAAGATTGAATAGTTTATTGTTGGGGATATTCATAAGAAATTTGTGCATCTGCACTAGAAGTAACATAATAGCGACCTAATTTGAGAACCTTAAATTTCATAGTCAGTCATTGTGCCAAACCAAGTATAATTATTTAATCAGTGATTGAGAATTTTGATTCCACCAAATTAATTTTTATTTTTACATTGCAAACTTTTAACTTTAGCTTTCCAATATTTGATCTAATCTTTTTTCTTCATTCTTGTTTAAAGGTTTAATTAATTTATTGTTTTTATTATTTATAACTCTGTCTTTTTTTTTGTATTTTTTAATACTATGATTAATACATATATAGATCTAATATATTATTAAACTGTATTTTTTTATTTTACTAAGTAGTTTTCAAAAGTTCCAAACTAAAGATATTAATATGAAAATAGTAGTGGAATAGTAATAATTCAATAAATTATGTGGCATTTGAACCTGATACTGTATTATTTTTTCTAATCACAGAATTATTAATTATGAAACAGCATTTAAATAATAGTCTAGTATGTATACATTAGAGCATTGTGATCAAGGATTAACTGGTAGAATGACTGACAATGAAGTTCAAAATCTTTAGATTGTGACTCTAGTTCTGACTCTTAAAACAATAACAACTCTCTCCATATAGTAGTGTCATTCAGTGTAAGCCATAGTAATCAATGAATTCTAGAAGATTTGTGCATCAAAATCCCTACCTAGTGTTAATTCATCCAATAGTTCCAGACTAGTTTCTAGCTTATAGCTTTTATCAGTGAGAAGTCTTGGATCTGAGAGTATTGCACCTAGATCTTTGGATCTAATGCAACCTTCCAATAGTCACCTTTTACCTTTTTAGTCAAATATAATGCTATGAGTCTAAACAAAAACTACAATGTTTTCAATCCAAGATAATTTACTTGTATATTCATACAGATCTGAATCTAGTTCAGTATCTATACATTTGCTGTCTGATTTTTTTTAATAACCATAGTCATTTATATCTTTTGGCCAGGATTGGTATTAAAACATTCTAAAACATCACATGACTATGGATTTCTTATATTTATACAATCAGTTAAAACATTAACAACTGACTCCATACAATAACGCCAGCCAGTGTAAGCCATAGTAATCAATGGATGCTAGAAGGTTTTGCATAAAAATCCCTATCTAATTCCTGTTCATCAAATATGGTGTATTAGTGGGTTTTGTCTCTTTGATAATCAAAGTTCATATAAATTTTCCACCAATAAATCATTTGATTAAACAAAACTTGATCATTGTCAAATTGCCAAAGACTTTATACTTGATCATATTTATTTTAAAAACATATTTGTCTCTGCTTTAATGTAATTTGTTTCATAACAATCTGAAATTTGGAACATTCTTCTAAAATAAAGAAGACCTTTAATATATTTAATATTAATAAATAATCTATTAGTTCAGTATAGTTATTATTAAATATAACCTAAATTTATGTGTATTTTACGTTTACAACTTTTTGAAGAAAAAAAAACATAAATACAATATGACCCTTGATTACAATGTATGACAAATAAATAATTACAAAAAAATTTAGTAATAAAAGTCGAAATCATTTTTCATGATTACAAACGAGTATAATAAAGCTTCAAAAAAAACATTTATGTTTAATGTTTGAAGTAACTCAAAAATACCTGTTTTAATAATTTATTATATATAGAAATAAATTGTAATATTATCTAAAGCAATAACTCTTAAAAAATAACAATAATAAATATTTGATATTTTTTTCAATGTGCAACATATTCCAAAGTAAAAAAAAATCGAAAGTATTTATTGCCTGAATATTTTAATTAATGATATCAAAGGTTTAGTAAGATTAATATATTGCAGATAGAATCAAGAACAAACTACCACAGATGATGATTAAATATTAATGTTTAATCATAATACTCTTATGACATTTAGTTGCTTCAAATGCCTTATAATAGAGAACCTTGATTAATAGTTACATTGTATGTACCAAGCAGATATCTACTTTATGTTACAGCTATCTACTAATATAATAAGCTCCAGACTATCTTTTTTAACTATACATGTATTTGCTCATCAAGCAATTTAACAAAGTATAAAGTAGAGGTGAGAGAAAATGAAATAGTAAAATCAGATTAGCTAAATATGTTCTATTTTAAATAAAATAAAAACCACTAATTTTATTATTTATAAAACTAAAACACCAATAATCTGAAATCCCTAGTTCCAGATTTTTCGAATTTGTGAATTTTTCCAAACTTTGTTAATATAGTAAAATCATTCATCTCAATTCAATTAGGCTTCTTAATTTCAGATATTTATTAATTTTTTTAAAATTAATTTTGTTTGTAAATATGTGTACAAGTTATCTGGTTAAAAATCAATTTCGAAATTTTGTTTGAATAATAGCATTCTTCTTGTAATCTTTTTAACAAGCCACTTTTATATAAGAATAATTTAATAATAATTTTTTTTATATCCCCAAACAAAGGTAATAATGAGCTCAATCCCTAAAAAGTATGGCAAGGCATTTGTCCCAATAAACAATAATCAAGGTACTTATATATATATATATAATCAGTGCTTCAATATGCGCATAATCAATCCAAATTAACTTTTACCCATTTTTGAACTGTTATAAGGTAACTATTCTGGGATTGTGCTTTATTTGTATGAAAAATGCTCTAAGCCTATTTGCAATCTGAAAAAATGTCAAAGTTTGCCTAAACCAGAGTCAATTTAGACTTGTACAAGCACCTATATATATATATATGTCATGTAATATAAAAGTGTATTCCTTAATATAAATGTAAATACTAGAAGCTGCAATTTACAAAGCTTTTATATAAAAAAAAATGCGTAAATAATAGTGTGAGATGTTCAATAAAGAACGATTTGACAAACGTATTTAAGCAAATATTTCTAACCAACTATAACTCAAAATTCCATTGTGAAGTTTCAGACTTTTGTAAATGCTTTAAAAAAGTTGCAGTTCTGTTGGAATCAATGTTCTAGTCTTAACAGTGATGGAAAAAACTTACACTTCTGCAAACTAACCCCCCCCCCCCAATGTTTCAAACCAGCACACTTTATTTGTTGATTCATTCTTAAATATTATATTTTATCAGTAAGCCTGTTTTTATTTTATAATTCCAAAAGTACGAGTTCATTATTAAAAAGTTGATATAAACTTTTAGATATAAATTTAAAGATTGATGAATAATGCAAAACAATATGCTTGGTTTAACCAATGGCATTTAAGAGCTAAAAGTTCCTGGATCAAATTTAGTTGAATAAAATAAAAATATCCCAGTTTGATATGTGCTTGAGTGTATCAGTGTTATTAGATAGAGTGGAGAGTGATGGGTCGTCTGAAAGTCTGTGCTCATATACCCTATATATTATATTTGATAGTTAAATGGAATTATTGCGACTAACGTAATATTTGGACTGCTCAAATGTCACATGATACCTTTACTATATAATCATACAGTTTTTTAATAATTTAATATTGGTAAACCACTTTTAATGATGATCAATCATTACTAGCTGTTCATGCCACATTATTGCCTGGTCATCTTAATCTGTCAGTACTTATACATATTCTTACAATAATACAACGATATAATACCTTTAACCGGAACTTAAATAATCGCTTTTTAAATTAAATTAATTTTTAAAAAAATCACTTATTCTTCATCAAAATTATCAACATAAGTATCCATACTCTGATATATAAAACAATGGAAAAGAAATTACATTATAATAAGAAAATTAGGTTTACTTAAAATATATTTTTTATTCTTTAGAGATAATTACAGCTGTATTTATTGCAATAACCTAAAGATATAAAAATAATTTTCTGCTTTTGTAAATTACTACTGTGTTTTGTTTTTTTCTTGAGTCACTCCAGAGAATTTAGTAAGTCTACTGGCTGAACAATGTTTGCTGTTTCATTTCATTTATAAATAAATATTGAGAGCATCATCTCCCTATCAACTACTCATGTTTCGAATTCGAGCTCTAAAACTTGAAAAGTTTTGATCATTTCAGACAATGGTCGAATTTTTTTTTAGATTCAGCTATCCAATTATTGATCAGTAAATGGATATCTGGTTATTTTTAGCTAGTTATCTTCACTATATTGTCAAGTTTTCTGAATGATGCCTTTTTCCCCACTGTTTAAAGCTTTTGGAGAAATTTTGTTTTTGCAGTGGATTTTTTAAGTAATTTTAATTTTTAGCTAAATTTAATCTATATACAAAAGCTACTGCTGAAAGATATAATGTGTAATTTTTTTTATCTCGCTGTATTTATCTGCTTCAGATAAGTAAAGTCTAGCTCTTAGTTTATAGAATTAATATTCATGTTTTATTATTAAGTTATTGTCTAATAAGAATCAATTTCATCTTTTGTTCTTGACATTTATTAATTATATAAAAAAAAATATTCTAAAATTAGCTCTAGTTCTGTTCGATATTTTGATGTGATTTTTACGTAAATATATTAAAGCAGGATAGTTGCTTTTGTAGTATGTCTTTCAATTATATGTTTATGCCTCGAGCAATGATAAAACTTTTATTTACAATGTTTAATTGTCTTTTATCAATTTAATGTTAAACGATGACAACTTTTTTTTTAAATTAATGTATTGATTGAACCAAAAATTTATTTTTAAAAAAGGACATTCTAAATCTTATAGAACTGTTATTAAATGAAAAAATGTCAAAATGCATCGTTTATGATTAATTTTAATTTTTTTAAAAAAAAAAAACAATTATATGGGCGTGTGTTTTTTTTTGTTTGTTTGTTTATTTTGAGTTTTTTTTTAACTGAAACTAATTCATTTGCATAAAAATTTGTTTTAATTTTGTGGGATTTATTCAATTACTTGCCTTTTTGAATTTCGTAATTTTTTTTTCATTTATGTACATATAAATTGTCAAAAGAAGTTTGCTATTAATTAAAGAATGGCCGCTCTTGTCTTTTAAAGTTGTTAATCTTGTGTTTAGATTTGTAGAGGTCCCTACTGTCGCATTTTAGGCGCATAGTCAATTGGATGGACGGTTGAAGAGTTGGAGTGTGGAGTAGATTGAAGCCTGCCCATTAAAGTATGAAGATTGGCTATGTGTAGAGATGTTAATCTGGACCAACTGATGATTGCTGTTTTAGCATGAAATACGGTATTGTTGATTATCTTTTCAACATATATGTGTTCAAGTGTATCAGTGTTATGAGATAGAGTGGAGAGTGGTGGGTCATGTGAAAGTATGTGCTCATATATCCTATATATTAAGATCTTAAAGAAACTTAGCATAATAAATTTCTGATTTCCAATTTACTTCGCCGCATTCGTCGCACCTGCTGTTACTATGTGATTTGTAGTTAATGGGTTCTTCATATAAGATGTTCACTGTAATAATTACAAATTATTTATATAAAAAAACTTTGATTCTAAGCCAATAGAAACAAAAAATATATATTAAAAAATAATCATAATGCAGTAAAACACATTCAATATTTTTAAAAAGTTATAGCAAAAAATATGAATCCCTTTTTGCATTACATTTAAAGATTATTAAAATGGCTATGATTAAGTTTTAAAACATTTTGAATAATAATATATTTGAGATGAATTTTGTTTTGTCTAATCATAAATTTCCATTATATTTTATCTTCACTCATATAACTTCTTAATAAAAGCAATCAATATTGCATTTCTTTAGAGTATCTGAGATAATCTTTAGAACATAAATTGGATTTATTTATCTCACAAAAATTATTCTCAAGTTCAACATAAAATATTTTTTAAAAATGTTTCGTATAGTATCGTTCACTCGTTATATATCTAAACCAATGAACATGTTCACTCGTTTATCATATCTAAACCAATGAACACGTAATTTTATAATAGAATACTATATAGTGAAGCGGTAAAATATGTAGTACATATTTTGCTTCATTGTCTGGTGACATTAATAATCTTAAAAGATTCGAACCCGTTTCTATATTTATTTCGTCATCAGAGAATGTAAGTACACACATATGTACGCTATGATCTCCACCTGTTTATTTAAACGATTATATTTAACTATTTTTATTATTGTTAATTTTTATCAGATTTAATTCAAAAATCTTAAATTCCCTTCATTATAAATAGCCATGTATGTGCATATATGTATTACAGATATAGAAATAATATTATTTGTGTTAATAAAATATGTATTAATTTATATATATTATTTGTTTCTATAATTAATGTAAAGCTGATGCAATACCAGAGAAGATTCTGGAAAGAAATTATCTCAACTTAAATTTTATAAAACAAAAGAACTTATCTTAATTGATGTAAAAATGTCATTCTCAATTAGTTATTTTCAACGATTTGCAAATTTAATGGAAATCATATCTTTTAAATCTATTTGAAGCACAGAAAAAGATTGGGACAATTCTTTCCAGAACTTATCTTGTTTTCATCTTTTAACTGTAAACTTGAACAATGGTAGCTAAAATCAAGCTGGGTAATGCATATATGGTCACCTCAAGTAAAATAACTTTCAAGAAGAATTAATGTGGTACAAATACTGTCAAAATTTTAAGCTCGAGGAGAAGAACAAATTTTAGAATAGTGTTGCTAACTGAATCCACATCACTCCAGTTTTTAACAAAATGACCACTGAGTAGAAGGAAGAAATTCACCTCTCCTGATTTTTCAGATTATCCTCATGTTGGCATGCTGCACTTAAAAACTGCCTTAACTAAATTATGAATTAACATTTAAAAGATTCCTACAATTATTTTATCTGAACTCTGTATTGCTGACCATGTTTTTCATATTTATTCCTCATGATGTCAATCCAAATGGCCACCAAGTCTTTGAAGGTAATCTGTTTATGCTGCTAAATAAACTCTTAATATTATTTCACTTCACTATAATTTTATTTATAATCATAATGTAACCTTCTATTTATCTAATAACTGAATATAATCTCAGTTATCATAATTATATTTAATCTTAATGACTCTTTCTTGCTGTCAAATTTATGAATTTTCTTTCTGTAAAATTTACCACAGATCTATAACTTTCAAATCTGTAATTATATCTCATAGATTTCATGCTTTAATTATGTATTTTTATTTTAATGTGGCAAACTTCATTTATTTTATTTTAAGTATGTAATAATTTACTAAGGCTGTAACCTTAGAAATAAGCGTCTGAAAAATACGAAGGTAGGGACCTCTATAGGTCTTAAAACACAAGCTTACGCTATGAAGAAATATGTATTTTATATTGAGTTGATTTTAATATGCTAATGACTCAATCTAGTAAACCCATATAATTTTAACTACCATCCCAATATTATGAGATGCCTAAATATTTAAACGTAAGTTTTCTTACTAAACGAAGGTTTGCTTGATTGAATATTATTGAATATTATATGTGTTTAATGGCAGATTATCAAGCCATCATATTATGGGATATTGATTAAATATATTTTATGTTCTTTAAAATAAAATTTGATGGCCATTTTATATTTGATGATTAATCATTTGCTTATCACACCATTGAGCATTATAACTTGTTATATAATCTATTTATCGTTAAGCATATTTGGGTTTGTTAAATGGAAGAAATAATGCTTTTCACCCTTTTGTTCTGACATTCTAATTAGTCAAGTGGCATATATGTACCTTTAAGAATGGGTTAATATTTTGTCATGGCATTACATGTGATATTATAAATTTATTTGGTGTTTAGTCAATATATCAGTATTATTAAAAATTTGAACCTTATTTCCTGTTGCTTACTCATGATAGCATTATAAACCTTATATTCTGCTTTGTCATAATTATTCTCCAGAGGTCCCAGATTTATTCTTTGTTTAATTTGTCCTAGAATGGGGTTTGGAAGCACTGACCCCAGGACAACATTAGGTTGTTGAGGCTCTGCATGGGATAACATCAAAAAACCTGAACCATGGCATCCTTACCAATCATTCTCCAAACACTGTTTTGTCATGGGTGCAGGCAAACTCAATTCTAAATAAATGATGAAGCCTCTCAGTCCAACTACTGACGAAAATTCTTTCTAGTGCTATCATTGCAGTCAGCACCGCAACTTATTATTATTTATATACCTTATGTTATATCCATAAGTCATAATGCAGTGATATTTGTAAACCATTCTATTTTGATTATTATTACCATATTTTAGATTAATGTCATAGTAAATCTTATTTAAGCTATCCACCCTCTCATTTAGACAAGCTTAAATGTGCTAACAAGTGACAGAATTATTAAACCAAAATTGTTGAATCATATATGCCAATAAATGCTGATTCATATCAAATATTTAATATAATATATATTTTGATATTTACATAAATTTTGTAATATGTATTAAGATGTTTAATTACTGTATTGTTATTGTAAGCCTTCATTCAAAGGTTATCTTAGAAATAATGTATATTCTACATACCTTAAATTAATGGTCATCATTTCTGTCTGGTCTTTAATAGTGTTAACATCATTAGTCTATTAAAATTAATTTATGATTCCCATTAGCATATTAAGTCACATTTCCCAAATATATGCTACACATTCTATCTCCTATATGTGTAAATTTTTACTTGCATATTCTCTTATGCCAGTGTAGCCATGTTTATAGCATGTTAAAAATGATGTCATTTATCAATATGAAAATTACCAATTGCGTGAAATCTGTGCTATGTTATTTAACACTATCCTATGTAAATAAACTTATTGTTTGTGCTCATTAAATTTATATATGTATATAATTACTTGTGCATTTGAATTTCATTTACTGAATCTAGTCCACTCAATCTTATTCACTGAATTTCATTCATTCATTAGTTTAGTAATAATATTATTTAGGATTCATAACCGATTACTTTTTAATAATATTTGTTTTTGGGATTGTCTCCTTCTTGCTTATTGTAGATATATGGTATGTTATAATTATGCTTTTTCTGATCATGCTAACCATTAGCACTTCATTTATGATTGTTAAATATTATTATACTTAGGGGCTATTTCTAAATTAGAGTTTGTGATAGGCTGTATTTTAAATAATTTCCCTGTACATCTCATGTTTTTCTGCTCTGTCTCCAGGACTGGAGTGAATAAAATTCATCTGTTATCATCAGAAATGTTGTTCATAATGTTATAGTTGTAGAGAAGGGCAAACAGGGTAGAATTCATGATTGCTCCTGACCTGTGTATCTTGGGCATGAGTGGATTCAAGGTATGTTTGCTCAGATTCTAGATCTTGTTAGATGAATATATAAACTGATAAACACATTGACTCATATTATGATCTTGACTACACATTTTTAAAATTTTACAGAATATTCTTAAATAATTTTTTTTCTAATCCCTTTCTTTGTATTATATCAATAAAAAACTCAAGTCTCACTTCCACATAATAAAGTGAAGTCTCTACTTATTGCATTTCAATATTAAGAAAATGAAAAGATATCTAGATTTTTTAGACGTGAATTAAACTTAGAATATGCATTTTTGCTTGAAACGACTTAAATACAAAAGTAAATATGTCTTTGTGTCCAAAAAGAAAGAATTTTGATAGATGTGTTTTATTAGACTTAATAGAAAAACAGTTCAAAGACTTTGGATCACATATAAAGTATAACCAAATATATGTTGGTAGTAATTAATATAAAAGATTCTAAATGAATACATGGGCGAAAAAAGCAAATAAGTAGCATTTACCTCATTAAAAAGTTAAGAGACTAAAATGTATTTTGTTGATTATGTGACTAAAAAAGATTACAATATATGAACAATTGGAGCTTTTCATTCTACGGGATGGATAATATGATTTATTAAACATTCATTTTTTTCAGAATTGCTTTTATGTCTAATATATTAATATACCTTTTTGCACTTTGAAATTAACAAAGTATTTTTTGTCTTTTGGCTTCAACTATCTAGGTGCCTTCTTCATATTTTTATCTATTAAAAAGAAAATGGGATGAGATAAATAAAATTGTTATTGTGATGTTCCTATATAATAATCTTATCAATGTAAATATTTTGATAACTTTTAGGTAGAAAGACAGATTTGGATCTTGAAGTGCTGCCATGCAATAAAAAGACAAATGTTAAAAAATTTTATCATAATAATGTAATTACTACAACCCAATTAATTTTATGTAATTATTAATCCAAAAAATTTGTTGCATAAAATTAAGACATGAATTTATAATTGATGTTAAATATTATTTAACAATGTTTTACAATATTTTGAACATATATCAACCAAAGATCATGAAGCCATTTGGTATGTTTTTGAGCTCAATGAATGTACTGATATTGAATTGCATTTAGAATATAGCCATGAATTATCCTGTATTTAACTATAACACTTCAATTATATGCTGTACAAAAATAGATAAATAAATAAAATTATAAATAAGCAAACAAAAATTCCACTAAAATTCACATATTTTAGAAATTTTAGTTGCCATTTTTCCTTACCTGAATGTCATCTTTTTTTTCAAAAAAAAAATAAAATTTTATAATATATGAGTAGTCACTTTTCCATCTTGGAAGTGCTTTACATGATTATATAGATTAATAAAAAAAATTCTGTTTATGTTGAAAGGACATACAATTTATTCTTTTTTTATTATTCTTTCTAAATTTGATGTGCAGTATTTTATGTAATAAGATAAATTTTCTGATGGTGATGCTAAAAGTTTTACAAAATTTTAGAATATACTTAAAATTAATGCTGGTATTAATTCTCTTACACTATGAAGTTTTCTTTGTTTTCATTTTCTATAAATTTTCAATTTTAATTTTGGTATTAAAGTGTTATTATGTAACAGAATATAATAAATTTAAGTTCATTTCATAGATATTTTTGTTTGAAAATTACATAAATTAAAAAAAAAATCAATTTTAAATTTTGCAATTATTTTAAAAATTAGATTTTAATCAAAAAAGAAGAACCATTTTATCATTCAGCTATTAGAAGGAACAGATTGATTTAAGAAAATGAATGAAATCTTTTTTATTTAGCATTTGTATTTAAATGTGAATTAATAAATCTCAATAACTACTTGTGCTTTAAAAGTTTAAAATTTTGTAGTAACTTTTACAATAATACTTCATTATTAACATCATTCAGAAAAATATAATCTTTTATTTAAAGATAAATCATTTATGTAGAAAATAATTATGTAATAATATATATTTTCTTGAATTGTAATAATTATTATACAATTATTGTGCAAAAATAATCATAAACATTTCAAAAAGAAATAATATTTTTAGTCATTTGAAATATTTTTCTGAAATAATATCACAAAGTGTGAGACTTCCAAGAAAATAATAAAAACCCATGAATGTGGATTTTAACAGGCTTTGATTTTTTGCATTTTCAAATACCATGACATCTTTAGAACTTTTTTTGGAATTAAAATATTAAGAATAAAGTATATGTGTTTAATGGTCAGAAAAGAAAAGTAAACAAAATCTTTCAGTAAGCAGCCATTTATGCAAATTGAATTTCTTGATTTTTTATAGGAGAGTTCCTTGTTTGATTAAGGTGAATGGTTAAAATAATTAGAGAGATCATAATATCTTGATAAAAAGACTAGCCTGTTATATGTCTGTAAAACTAATAAATTAGTAAAAAAAAAGCATTCTCCAGAATGTATTTAATAGGATGAAAGTCAGACATTTAACTATTTATTTTATTTTAAAAATAAAAGTTTGGTAGTTAGCCTTTTTTTTATTCTTATTGTTTCAGTGAATTCATAAGTAAACACAGATAAAATACATATAAATGTATCCTCTCAGTTTATTATTATTGACTATTATTAGTATCATTTTTAAAATTTTGTTTGCACTATCATTTTGATTTTATTACTATTATACATACAAAAAAAATATATATATATATATATATGCATATTTTTAAAATGTACTATATACTTACAGTTTAATAAACAATATGTATTCTATTCTAATCACTGTTTTTCAACAAAACATGAACTATTATGCATTATATACATTTGATGTAAGGGCAGCATGGAACAAAATTTAGTGTAGCCTGCAATATCATAATATAGGAACAGTAATAAATAAACTTCTTTAAAAAGTATTTTAAGATGAATTTGACCATTATTTTCGCGAGAGAAAAAGTAATTTAAATTATAAAAATTATGTCAAAAAATATTCCAAGATGTGTCATATTGATTGTTATCTTGAGATCATGAAGTTAGGATTGAATATAATAGAGAGCTTATAATTAGGCAAAATATTAAAAATTAAAAAAAAAAATTATTGCAAAAATAATTAAAATCATCTTGAACTATTTGTTCTTGTTGATTATATATTTAGGTATTTATTTCTTTATTATTATTATATAACAATTCATAGTCAGCAACTTAATGATAAATATATAGGGAGACATTCGATAAAAATTAATAAAATTAACTAATAAAAAATTTTAAAGTCATTTTTTGAACAAAGTGACTTTAAAATGAAAAATAGATCAGAACAATAACATTAGATTGGAAAAGAAGTGAGTGAAAACTTGGGGGGGGGGAGAATAAATACATTAGAAAGATGATATATTATCATAAATTGAATTAATATGAATGCACTATTTGATGATATTAACATATCTTATGAATTAGTCAATTAATAACTTTTTTCATGCTTTTTGTTTTCTTCTCCGTTTTTATTAAATTTTTCTTTTTCTTAAAAGTCAAATCAATTTTATAAACTTTTCATCAATTTGAAAAAAAAAATTTAATTAAAATTTTATTGTTTACAAATAATGATTTACTATATAAGAAGCTTATTTTCTAAAATAAAAAAATTCAAACCTTGAATAAAATAAAATGCATTATATATACGTGCACACATTAATAAAACATTATAAACATTTTGACGATCTTTAATTAATGTCAGTTAAACTTTATTTACTATGGCTTCTGATTAATTTTAAAAATAAAAAATACTCATTGAACGATTGAGATACTAAAATCTTGAAGAATGAAAAATATCAAACTAACAACAGCAACGTGAGACTTCAAGAGCAATTTATTGTTTCATCAATAACTGAAATTAAAAAAAGAAATGGACATTTTAGAGACATTTAATGTCTGTTTTAATGTTTGCGATGATGAAATTTTATTAAAAGCGGACTACTGCCTTTGTAAAATAGTTTAATTCGTTGGAATTCAACTTTAAATTCAGTATTCATGATAATTCCTTTACCAATGCTATTATTGTCACTGGTCAGGCCTTCAACACTTGGAAAAAAGATGAGAGCAATCTAATGTTATAATCTGTATTAACCTAGTGTGCAATAATTACCAACAGTTAAATGCATTTGAAAAAGAAGAAATAGAGTTTGAGATTTTCTAATAGACGTTTAATAATTCAATTAGTTGATGAAGATAATTCAATGTATAATTACAAATTCTAGAGATATATAATGTGCAAATTTTAAAATTTGTTGATAAGATTTGGATTTTTTGTATAATTGAATTTATGTAAATAAAGGATTTGATCTCAGTATTTTTTTCAATCTGCTCATTCTCCACTCTGTCTCAAGTGACCAATACACATGACTACAAACATGCTAAAATAATACATGATCCCTATTTTGTACAGAACTAGCACTCATCAGTTGGGCCAGATCATAATTTTCTGCACCTATATACAATCAGTGTTCAGTTTATATTAAGGTAACAATTCCTCAAACTTTAATGAATAGGCTTCAATATTTTCATCCTTCCAACTATTTAATCATCCATTTTGTTGAAAAACTGATAATAGAAATCTCAAAGCCCTCCTTGGATTTGATATTATAGATATACCCATGAAGACATTAAGTCAATCTAACTCTTCCTATTATCAGACATTAAATATCCATATATATATATATATATATATATATATATATATATATATATATATATATATATATATATATATATATATATATATTATATTATATATAGTAGAAGGATGGGTTGAACTTATACTAAGATGTAATCTATTTCCCAAGCAATATGTAATTCTAAGGCAGTATGTAATTTGCTTATTGTGAATGTTTCTTATACATGTAAATAGAGAGATTTGAGCTCAGGATTTTCAATCTGTTCATCCTCTACTTTATTTCAAGAAACTGATACACATTCAATATAAGAAAATTACATACTGCCTTAGATTTACATATTGCTTGAGAAATAGATTACATATTAGTATAAGTTGAGCATATCCCTCTCCTATTAATATATATGGGTACATAATATCTGATAGATTGACATAATGTCTACATGGGTATGACTATAATATCAAATCCAACAAAGGCTTTGATCATTCCATCATCAGTTCTTCAATTAAATGAATTGTTGAATAGGTGAAAGGGTGATAAGATTGAAGCCTGCTGATTAAAGTTTGAGAAATTACTATTTTAATATAAACTGATCACTTTATATGTGTGTGAGATTATGATCTGGCCCAAGTGATGAATTCTGGTTCTGCATGAAATATATATATTTGAGGATCATATATCTTTTTTGCATGTGTGTAGTCATGTGCATCAGTTGCTTGAGATAGAGTGGAGGATTAGTAGACTAAAAGATTCTAAGTTCAAAGCCCTCTGTTTACATATAAGAAATATTCAGTGTAAGTTACATACTGCCTTAGAATTATAATTGAATTTATTTATTTTTAAAAAGCAGATTATTACCAATATTACTAAATGCTAATATGACCTAAATTATTGTAGAGAAGCAATATCTGGACACTAGCAATTATTACAAATGTTACTTTAAAAAGTTACGAAAATATTTTGGAATGCAAAGAAGAAATGATGGATATCAAAGGAGCATATTTAGTAATTGTTAAAAAAAATGTTACTCTTCTGAAATTACTCTTGAGATAAGTAGAACTAGATAATGGGTAGATTTAAACTGAATAAAATTTAATAATTGCATCTATATAGTTTATAAAAAGGGTAAATGAGATATTGGTTTCCAATTTAAAGGAAACGCATGTACGGAGATTTGGTAGAACTACTATTTAATATCTGCTGATTACCCAAACTTATAATAGATAAGTCTGGAATATAATGAAAATAATTATTTTTGAAATCATATGTTAAAAGTAAGCAATATATCAGCCTAGCACCAAAATGGAGACTACCTATAGTTAATACAAAACTGAAATCATTAGATGAAAGTACTTTTACATTTTCACTCTCACTCTTATTATAATTACTGACTTAAGACTTTTATCAGTGAAGAGCTTGACTTAATATTATGTAGTTATACAGTCAGGAGGTCAAGTAATATTGAAATAATAATACTCTTTAATTAAGATCAGTTAAAAAACGTTTATTATAATTTCTAAATAATTAAAAAACAATAACAATAAAATTTATATTATTAAAATACAGTAATATTATAGAATGGAAAGAAAAAAAACTAGTCAACATAAAAATAATAGTAACAACAAATGAATGGCAAAAAATAAAACAATGTATAAGATTTAGCACCATTCAATTTATTAACACTTACTATTTTTTCTAGTTAAAAAAGTCAATATAGCAATTCAACTACAACAGATTTAACTAGTTTATTGAGTAATAACACAATGAGGTAATTTTACTGATCACATTATTAATTATTTTGTACAATACCAATATACAGCATAGTAAATCACTTCATTAAAGTATTTGAATGTAGGATATAATATTAGTTAATCTATAGAACAATGAGATCATATCTTGACTTAACCATTTTGCTGATCATGATATTTCCTGTGCCAAAAAAGCATATTTCAAAGTATAACTGAGAAACTAATTCATATATGGAAAGAAATAACTATTGAAAATTATAAAGTCAATTTACTAAGTTAAATTTTTAAATAAAGTTATAATTAGAATTATTTTCATATTTCATCATTCAAGTACCATTATTAAACTATTTTTATTGTAGATATATTAATATTGCAAGGAAATCAAATTATATATCACATGACTTAATTTAATAATCTTGTACTACAAATGTTATATAATGAGCATGCTAATAGCTCTTAACAAGCTTTTCTGAATATCCCTATTCTCAGACCAGTTTCTAGCTCTGGCTGTCATCAGTGAGGCATTAGAACATTAGATCTTAGATTTAAAAACACCTGGTCAAGCTCCAACATTTTCCTAATAGTTATTTATTAAGTAGAAAATCTGAAATTTTTAGACATCCATATGTCTTCAATCCAGCTATCTAATTTCATATGGGACTGAATTAAGTTCAAATACACTGTATATGAATAACTTTAGCAATATATCATCACTAAAAACTGAAGAGCAAAACAATAATTGAAAGCAAATCAAGTCATGTATTAATAATCTTGTAAAATGAGCATACTAATAGCTCTTAACAAGTTTTTCTGAATATCCTTATTCTCAGACTAGTTTTTAGCTTTGTCTGTCATCAGTGATGCATTAGGATATTCAGGTATTAATTTAAAAATACCAGGTAAAGCCCCAGCATTTATTTAATAGTTGCCTATTAAGTAGAAAATCTGAAATTTTAGACATCCATATGTCTTCAAATCCAGATATCTAACTTAAATAGCCACATGGGACTGAATTAAGTTTATATACACCATATATTAATAGATTTAGCAATATAAAATTGCTAACACTTCAAGAGCAAAACAATAATTGCAAGGAAATCAAGTTATATATCATGTGACTTACAAGCTTATTAAATTAAGTCATGTGATTTATGACTTTCCTTGCAATTATTGTCTTGCTCTTGAGGTTTTGGCAATTTCCTATTGCTAAAGCTATTTATATATAGTGTATCTGAACTTAGTTCAGCCCCATTTGCTATTTAAGTTAGATAGCTAGATTTGAAGACATATGGATGTCTGAAAATTTCAGATTTTCTACTTAATAGGTAACTATTAAATAAATGCTGGGGTTTGACCTGGTATTTTTAAATCTAATACCTGAATGTTGTAGCATCTCACTGATGATAGCCACAGCTAGAAACTGGTCTGAGGATATAGATATTCAGAAAAGCTTGTTTAGAGCTATAAGCATGCTCATTATATAACATTTGTAATACAAGCTTATTAAATTAAGTCATGTGATATATATGATTTGATTTTCTTGCAATTATTGTTTTGCTATTGAGGTTTTGGTGATTTTATATCGCTATAACTACTGATAAATGGTATATCTGAACTTAGTTTCCATATGGCTATTTAAGTTAGATAGTTGGATTTGAAGACATATGGATGTCTGAAAATTCCAAATTTTTTACTTAATAGGTAACTATTAGATAAATGCTAGGGCTTGACTTCGTATTTTTTAATCTAATACCTAAATGTCCTAGAAACCTTTCTGACAACAACCAGAGATAGAAACCAGTCTGATGATAGGGATATTCAGAAAAGCTTGTTAAGAGCTATTAACATACTAATTATATAACATTTTAAGTATTTCCAAATCATATAGTCCAAGTCCATTCTGTAATAAGGGATGTTATAATCTTTTAATTGATATTGTAAACAGTTTTTTTGCTCCAGAGTAATTTTCTACATAGGTTTTTAATTTACTTTCTGAAGACTTTGGTGAATGTTAAAATTGATGTATAGTCATCACCAGCATATTGAACAATGTGGGTCTTGCATATAGAGATAGATAAGCTTTTGACATTGATTGCAAGTTATATTTTTAATTTTTTTAAGATTGTCTTAAATTTTCCATTTCATCTCTGTGTGACTGAGGTAGAAAGAAAAACTTAAAAAGGAAGTCAGAGATTCTTTAAATGGTTCTATGAGTTGTTTTCTTGTATAAATTTGCTATGAACAAGATTTGTCAAGATTTCTTTCAAGTTTGAATTTGTTTGTTGTATTTTAAAATTATTTTTTGTAGAAGTGGAATTTATTTTTTGTTTGTTAAAAATATTGAAACATTGTTTTTGTAAGCTATGTATGAGATGCTTTTGTTCAAACTTGGTATGTATATCTCTGTAAGTTGGTCTTTAATTGTTTTTGGAAAGTAGATTAATTTAAAGCATGAACAGAAGTGAACTTATTGGAGACCCTTGTGAAATAGAATTATATGTTATAATGTAAGATGATTTTTTTAATTTTATATGATGATAAATTTCTCTACTAACCAGAAGATTTGTTAATATGTAAAAGTAGAATTTAGAAAGTATGGTATTTTACAAATACACTTATAAAATTATCTATTTGCACTTAATCAAAAACTGAGTTTATATCTAGTTACACTACTGTAGGACCAGATTTAATATCTGCATTTAAAATTATTCCTACAGATGATCACCTCTCTATAAAGAATACTGGAAAACATTTATAGATCCATTTTTAAACATTGAAAACTTTACCTTATGCCTACCTAAACCCAAATTTACATACTATAAAATATTTAACTTATTTTGTCCTTTCCCTCAGATAGAAAAAGATACCATACTACACTTAAACAATAAACAACTAAGTAAAAAATTGATTCTAGCCCCTGGAATCAAAATATTTTCATTTTTTTCTAAAAGTCAACATGGAAGATCTACCTACTGTGTATTGTCTTAAACCAAAAAAAAAAAAAAACTACAAAGAAATAGATTATATTACTCTATGTCATTTCAACCAGAAATACAACATCTTGTTTTTAAATGCAATTCACTAGATACTTTAGAGTTATTAATTGAAAAATATAATAACATCCAGCAACTATTTAATATATTTTGGTCAGAAAGCAATGCACACATCAGGGTATGAACTTTTTTACTATATGTCCATAAGACGCATGTTTGTTTTTAATAACAAACTTAGGGGATACCCCAGCACATTCACAAACAAGCTAAAAAAATTCAACAAAGAGATCGCAAAATAGTAGACAAATACTTATTCAAGCACTTGTTCCCTAATACGATTGCTCAAGCTTATAACAAGATGTCATCGTCTCATGGAACTAAATAAATGAACAAATACAGTACTTAACTTAAATAGTTGTATAACAAGGACAAAACACATTACAAAACTAAAAAACTGTCTTGCGTTGTTAGCCGAGAGGTATCGTAGCCGCCATGCAAGCAAGTAGTTGGTTGCAGACGGTTGTGGGTTCGCGTCTCGGCCGATGCTATGACATATGAAAAAAAAAAAAAAACTAAAAAACTATGATGTTATTTATATATATTCTGATGTTTTTCTTGTAAATAACTCCAGGCAATTTCTAACAAACAAATTATGTCACTTTATATAAATGAATAAAGGGTCATTAAAACTGTGTGTGTGTGTGTGAGAGAGAGAGAGACTCAAATTTTTACATTTCTACTTATTTTAAAAAAACACTTCCGTAATAAATTTTATGAACCTAATATCTCAACAAATTCATTGTAGGATTGTTCTAAAAAATTATTTATTGATTATTGTTCACAGTTAATTCTTTTTAAATCTATTCAATATAATATCATAAAATTATTTAATTATAATATTTATTTTTAATATATTTACATTTATTTAATACATTTCAATAATTTACAACAATTAATGTATAAATTAGTAATTATATATATATAACTTAAAATATCAATAAATTGTTCGAATAAATATTTTAAAAAACTTTGTTAAAATCATAAATGTTCACATGATAAAATTTTTATTTATAAACATCATATAATTACGATTTTATGAAATTATTTAATAGACGTCATAGGATCCACATTTTTAAAAAATAAACTATTAGATTAATAATAACGACACTATACACAATAATTATCATACATTAAACTAATTAATATATTTATTAAAAAATCTCATGTATATTGTGTGAGTGCTTTTGGCTTTCTAAATCCCTACTTACACATTTATTATATAATCAGTATATTTATAGGTATTTAAATACATATAACAAAGCAGTTAATCGAACTGCAAATCTGCAAATAGTCGTGTAATCGTGAAATAAAATGCCTACTCAGCCATGTATACAAAAAAATAAACTTACAAATATTTTGTCATTACAAGTATTTCATTTCACAATGGAAATTTATTCAAATGTGGCAGTGTATCATTAGTCCAACTCACTACAAATCAATACAAAGTATTTAAATTAAAAACACATGATTCTAATTAAAAATGAAAAGTCAAAACCTTTTAATAATTTATATATGTATAATTACCGTTATAAGTAATTATTTTTATTAAAATTTTATTACAATAATTATTCTACAACGACTATTTTATATATATTATAACGAAGATTTTCAAGTTTATATGATAAAAATAAATTCTTTTTTGGATTTTTTTCGCATATATTGCCGATGTTTCCATTACACCTTAGCCTTGATAAACATGAATGCGATTTCATCTATCTATTAAAACACTAATGCACGGGATATTCCAAAAAGATTTTATATATATATATAATAACATAAATAGTATGCTTGAGGACTAAATTCCATTAAGTTAGTTGTTATGTATGTTATTATTATGTATAATTTATGAATTAAAATAAATAATTCTTGAAAAGTATTATATACAGTGATGCCATGTGATTTTTTAAATATATATTAGAAAGGCTTCTACCTAAAATATATTTCTCAGATCTTGATTTAATGATGTGTGTCTTTTCATTTACAATAGTGATCACTCAACTCTTCGAGCTTTCTTATACATTTTTTTTTAAAATATTAAAAAATTATATTTAAACAATTTTCGGAACGTTATGCTTAGAATTATTTTCAACCAATTTTTAAAAATGGTTTATCATAGTAGTAGATTGATGAAATTGAAGGAATCAAAGCTCAATTCAGCCATTTAAATACTCAAATAATACATGATTTTTTTGAAAAAACTGAACAAATAATTATATTTTATTCAAGAACTGGCGCAAATATTTTGGAACCCCCAATATAAACAATGACAGTGCCAACTAGCGAGATTTATTATTCTCTTGGAAATGGTTAAATCACTAAAAAATATAAAAGTAAAGTAATTTGGTTATGAAAAAGTTAGTATTGTAAATAGCACGTGTATGTATACTCAAATCTGGATGGGACTGTATTCATTCATTATATAAATCTTTTTAGTCTTATAGAATTTCTATCACCATTAACTTCATACATAGAAATAATTTTAACCAAAATTTTATTTAATTATTATTTTTTATTAAATAATTCATGGCAGCAATATTTCAATTGTAAAATAAGATTTTCACCAGATCATAACCATGGACTTACTCAATGCAGGAGAAATGTGTGAAACAAAAAAATAACTAACTGGAAATTTAGTGACAGTCCTTTTTATACAGATGGGCATATATGCAAAATTTACAACTTCAAATTTACAAAATTTTTCTTTTTTGTATTATTAAACCAAAGCTTACTAAAACTATAGATCAAGATTTCATGACACATCAATGGAAGATAGAAATGCAGTATTTACTAAAATCTATTGGTAATTTACACATGTTATTTTAAATATATAATAAAAATTGTCAATGTTTTCTACTTTCTATTACTCCTCTCACTATAACATCAAATAATTACTATTTTACAATTATTTATTTATATGTGTATGTGTGTGAGCTTGGGAATTATAAAACAGTAGTAAGTTACACCAAGCTGCAAAAATTATTTTACAGAGTTTTGTAATTGTAATCCTGTAAGTTTGTCACTAATGAAACTAGGGTCAGTGAACACTATACCAAAATCTATTTCAATGATATGTATGTAATGTTCCTTTTCTTATCAACTGAGTTTACGATGGGGGGTATCTCATATAAAATGATCATGTTTTATAAGTTTAAAAAAACATTTAAAAACTTTGTTTTCTATTTATAAAATTTTTTAGTATAATAAATAAATAATTATTCTTAAAAGACGTTTTGATCAACAAATTTTATTTATGATTAATTTAAAAATGAAATTTTAATTAATTAGACTTATATAAATTTTAAATCTTTATGTATGCAAAATAGACATTTTATTTTCTAAATAATATTTATATATTAAAATAGATAGTATAATTTGGAAAATAAAACCTCTATATACGTGACAAGATGTTACATGAAATGAGAAATCCCCAACGATTAGTAATTAATATGCCTCATATTGGGTTTTAAATGTAATTGAATGGAAAAGCAGAGTCATTTCGTATAGATCATCTACTGATGATGGTCAGGTGAATAAATTAATCAATAATCACAGCTTAGTACATTATTTATATGTACCTGAATAAAGTTATCATTGGGGAAATACTGCGTTCTGATAGTGGTGCTAATAGTTATGATAATGATTGATTATCCAAAATATTAACAAAAGTATTAATCTCAATAATTAAAAATAAAATAAAATAAAAAATTTGTTAGATATCTAGAAGATTATCATAACAAATGTTTGTGTGGATCAAACGCTATTATAAAAGTACCATTTCATCAATTAGAAGTATGAGAAAAATTATCATACTTTTTTGATTATATAAAAACACCATGCCACCAAACCTCTTAATATAGTCTATTTCCTTCTATATGCATAAATACTATCAAAATAAGGTTGGTAGAAGAAAATCTTTGATATAAAGATTATATAGTTTTATAAAATAAAAATCAACAATATCACCATTGCAAAGAATTGTAACTTATTTCAGTGGCAAGAATCTGTTTCAATTAAATGACAGTCCAAACATAAATTTATTAAAGGTTTTAAGTGAGATTAAACTATTATTAATGGTAAAATTGTAATTCTAAATATATCAATTCCTTTTGAAGAGTCAAAAAAAACATTAAAGAAGATATTCATTTTGTGCAGAGGCAAAAGTAAATTTTTGCACCTATGCAATAATTATTTGTTGATAAAGTAGAAACAGAAAATTAAGTTTATTATTCATTTGTTTACTTGTTTATTATTATTTTTACAAGTGTTTATATTTAAATTTTATTATAGTAGAAAATTAGTCAACTAAAAATTTATTGACATCAAACAGCTAATGACATCATCATCATCATCATCATTATTATTATTATTATTATTACTATCATCATCATCATTATTGTTATTATTAAAGGTTGGATTTAAAGTTACAAAACATATATTTTCTTATTTGAACATAATTTAGAGAATAATTGTTTCATTAACTTATTTTTTGAGATTGAATAAAGCATTTTTATTTTGATTACTTATATTTATTAAATTCAGATTGATTTCAAGTGAGTAAAGGATGAGACAGAGCTGCATATTGTTATCTTGTTTAATTAATATTGTAAAAGAGGTGCAATGAGAGAAATTTTAAATAGTTTTCAAGGTGGGTTTTGTAATAAAGAAAGACATGTAATTTGTGATATGTATATGACATAATTTTAAGTGCAACAGCATAAAAAACAATGGGAATTGATAGATCATTTGATAAAGTAGTAATATACTATGAACTCTAAAGTTGAATACAAACAAAACAAGGGTATTACAATCTATGAGAAAAATAATAGAGAAAGAAGTTGTTGGAAATTGACTGGAAAAGATTTTGGAATATGTCTATTTGAATTTTGGAATAAGTTAATATGGAGAATATCATACAGAGATTAATGGATGATTATCATTGGAAACAAAAGCATTTGTAAAATTGATATCTATAAGGAAAAATAGAAGCACAAATATGTGGCCAAAGTATATATTATTGAAAACTTTGATATGGTTCATTGCAGTATATGGATGAAAGACATTGTCATTAAAGAAGCAGGAGAAAATAAAAATTGATAACTGTTCAAATAAATTGTTATATAGATGGATGCTTGGCATATCTTGGACAGCTAAGAAAATTAATGAATGAGTCTTGAAGAAAGTAGTTACAAAAAGACAGCTGCTGGAAATGATAAAATTATGAAAATTATAAATCTTGGACATGTAGCAAGATAGATTAGCACCCTTGTAAAGGATATCACATTGTTAAAAGAAAAGAATGAAGAGGAAGTAGAAAGCTAAGACTGTTCATGGATAGATAACATTACAGAATAAATGAGATTCACAATTGTGGAATATATAGGAAATCAGAGAAAAACATGGTCTGGAGACAAGTCATCCACACTGTAACCTATTATTGAATCATGAGATCAAGCTGATGATGATAACAATGATTTCTGTTTATTTTATTTATTGTTCACTTTTTTATTTGCCAAACTGATATTTTATTTTTTAGACTGATTTTATTTTTGGAATATGTGTTTTTAATGAAATGCGTAAAAAAATGTAAAGATAAAATAAATGTTTTTTATTAAAAAAATTCATCTTAATGGGGGGGGGGAGGATTAATTAAGCCTAGAAACTTGTTAGAAAATAATACTTTAAGGTTAAGTGCAATAAATTAATGAGCACACACAAATATATTTATTAAAATTAAATAACATTACTAGCAACTATTATATTTCAAACAATTCTGAATGTGAAAGACAAAATCAAGGTATTTATCATATTTTTTTATGATTTTTTTTTAATTTTCAACATTTTTTAAAATAAACTTTTTTAAAACAAATTTTTGATTTAGTTTGAATATATATTAAAAATTTCATTTTAAAATCTTAAATTAACCATAATTTTTCTTAAAAAATTATGAACGTGTAGTTCTTATTCACTAGTTGTATATCACACACCCCTCCATTTGAGAGTTAAAATGCATCAGTTTGACCCTTTTATCTCTAATAATTTATTCATAGCCTTTCACTTAACTGTTCCCTTTCACCCCAACACATTTAATTTTATGAATATCAGTTCCCTTCTTTGTGTAGTCTAAGGCTTATTTCAATTTCATTACCTACAATTCTGACTCATTATTGTACTTTGCTCACTATCTGTCTGGAGGTTCCCTTTTCCTCTTTATTAATCTTAATGACCAGGCATTGTATGTGCTCTTCTCTTTCATGCCCTGTGCCGCAACAAACACATTATTATTGTATTTACGTATTATTATATACAGACCATCATAGATTGGTTGAAACTTTTTGTAGATAAGTAGGTAGGGAAGGAAGGCAGGCAGGTTAATGTATAGGCAGGTAGGCAAGCAGGACTGTATATAGGTAACTAAGAAAATATCCACAGAGCATTAGTAGCTGATAGTACACATTTCTAGTTGCTACTTTTTTGTTGTTTTTCATTAGTTAGCAAACAACTAAAAAAAATCTGCAAAAATACAGTTTTTCATTTTATAGAATAAAAATATTATTCTTGCAATAACAGTTATGCATTTTGGAAACTTTATAAATATAAATATGGAGAAAACTCAAAACAATAATCCAGATACTTTTAAGTTAGAGGTAAATTCAAAGTATTAAAGCTCATGAATGAAGACTATTAATAATAAAAAGATGAAAGAAAAAAAAAATAATTGAATTTTCTTTGAAGGATTCGTTCGAAAATACTGCAATGATTAAAAAATATATACATTTAAAAAAAAAAAAAACTTGTTAAGAAATCTTGTTTAAGTTAATGTTAAAGACAAATATTTATTAAGATATATTATGAAATCTATTTTAGAACATACTTATGATTTTTTTTTTTGAGGGGGAAGAAAAGTGAATGAAATATTAATTAACCATTATTTTTTCATATATAATATGTATACTTGTGTGAGAGAGAGTGTGTGGTAACAGACAAAATGATTGAACTATATTCATCGAACTATTTATCAAAAATAAATATTATTAATAATAATTCTTTTTTAAATTTATATATTTTTTTCGTATTTTGAACATTATTTGAAATAATTGTAAATTAAATAAAAGAGAATTTGACTTATTTATGCAAAATATCATTTCTTGTTAATCTATATAACCAAGCAACATGCAAATTCAAATTGTCACTAAATATTAATAGCAAATGATATATTTAAAATAATTCACAAATTTGGCATTATTGATTTTTTTGTTGTTGTTGTTGTTTTGGCCTTGTAAATTTGTGTAACTAACCGTGAATTTATTTCATCTGTCTTATTTGTTGTTCACATAATATTTATGACATCAAATTGAATTTACCTATTAAATTATCATTTTGTAGATTTGAGCTATATATATATAATTAAAATATTTATTTCATTAAGATATAAATTGATCAATTAATTTTTTTTAAACATCTGTATTTAAAATTTACATGTAAGAATGCATCTTAAAAATGACTTTATTTTATTTTATTTTTGCATACTTTACTCTTTAAACCGAATAATAAAGAAGTTTTCTATTATAAGATCTGTAACATATTATATATATTTATACCAAAAAAAACTGAAAGTAATTATTGCATTCACCAGCAATATCTTTGATCTGCAGTTCGACTCTAGACCAATTAAACTGGATTTTTTTTTTCAGATTCTTCAATCTTAAGATTTTTTTCCCAGGCAATCAAATGATAACCAATACAACTGATTGTCCAACAACAGTAGATAAATAGATATCTGGTTATCAATAATTAGAAAGTGAAATTGCAGGTTAATCTGAATTGAGATAAGGTATGAAACACACTATCTATATAAAACAAAAGAAACCATTGTATTGAGAACTTCGTTATTTGCTGAGAAGTATTATCCTCTTAAAGACACTGAACTCATAGTTAATCTTCATCCTTTTAAAACCATTAAAGTAGTCAGAATTATAATTATTAATATTTATCTGGTGCAGTAAGGCGTATGTACTGTATGTTTATATATCTATCTATATTTAAATAATTATTTGACAAATGTTTTGTATTTTTATAGTGAGTTTTAGATATAATACAATGAAGCAAAGCCTCAATTAAAAATAGATATAATAAATTAAAATTATACCATCTAGCAATAATATTTATCAAAATACTACTGATAAATAGCATAATTTTATTTTGCAATGCATCATAGCTGAAACTTACTTCTAAAAGTACAGAAACTAATATTTTAATCTATAAATCTATGAAAATATTATATATATATATATATACACACAGGGATACCTAAAAACTACTAGAATTTTATAATAAAAAATTGTTTATTTATTTTTAAGTGTTATAAATTTAATCTATTTCAAATTACTATTTAATATTTTATCATATTTTATTTATATATGTGATTCTTTTACTTAATACGTCAATAATACTACCCAACATCGCTAGTCGAACATTATAATTGCTTAGTTTGGGGAGAAGCAGAGGGGGGGGGTCTATTAACATTAACCATTAAAGTTATTATTTACTTTATTTGAAACCGCTCCTTAGGTTGAATATCTATTAAATCATTTATGGATGAATACTATTGAAGTTATTGCTAAAAGTGTTTTTCATTTTTCAAAATAGACTAGAAGTAGTTGCAAAATGATGTCTTTTAACATATCTGTCACTTTTCCAACACTTCTAAGTTTGCAAAAAAAAAAAAAAAAATTGAGACATTTTCACATTTGAGAAATTAAAAAAATTGCAAGAAGCAAAATCTAGTGAATATGGCTGATAGATAAGCTGGATCTTGGTGAATTTAATTAAAAGGTGTTTCACACTCAAAGCTTTGAGAGATGAAACTTTGTGGGGTGGAGCTTGAACTCTTTCTTTGTCATAAACATGATGTTTGCATTTTACTGCACCATGTAAATGGTTCAGAACGTGCAGATGAAATGCCTGACTGATATGAATTAAATTTGAAAGAAAAATGTCATTTGCATAAAAAAAAATATCAGCTTTGTTTTGACTTTGGGTTTCACTTGTAGCACTTTTTAGGGACATGGTAGAATTTAACACTTCAATTAAACCAGTCATAAACTTGTGCTTTTAGAGATCAACTTTTTTGTAATCTGTTTCAAACACTACAACTTTTTTTTTGTCATTTTTATTAGACAAAAAAGAGAATTTCACATTGTTGAACTGTTCACCATTATAAAAAAATTGACAAAAATGCAAAATGCACTTTACAAAACAATATGTTACATGACCTCACTATTTCAAACAATGATGTTACTTGGCACATTGATGCAGAAAGAGTCCTGCAAGATGTATATAACAGCAGAAATATATACTACAACAGGTGCACAAGCAAGAGATGATTCTCTTATTTTGGGGTCCCCTTATATATATATATACACCTGGGTCTCATTTTATGTGATAGATAGGTTCCTCAGAAAACATGCGCAAATGAAATCGCACAAAAATAGACGTAACTTACATTGAAAAAGGGAGGATGTGGTCTGTGATTTTTCAAAATTTGCGTAAAAGCAAAGCACCAACGTAAAATTACTCTAAAATTCACGCAAAACAAAAAAAAAATAAGGAAATAAAATACGACTAATAAAAAATTTCAAATTTGAAAAAAATTGATACAAGACAACCTTTTTTTAACTATAATATTTAATTTTATTCAAAATAATATATTTTTATGCATAATTTACATTTTTTTATACACGTTTTAATTATTATCACTATTTTCCAAAAAACATGCTCATTTGCAAACTGAGGAAATACAACTAGCGCCAACTTCACACTCATGTTGCATCAATGGTTTTCTGGTGACAACATAATTAGTAATTAATCTTTGAGACGATGATTTTATTAATTGTTTATGAAACAACTAAAAATTAAATTATTATTTTTGTCTTTAAATTTTTAATTTTCAATTTTGTTTAAAAATCAAATTTCACATCACATTAACGTTCTTTTTTAAAAAGCAAAAACAGAATGTGATTTAAAATGCAAAATTAACACGCAAAATGTTTGAACAAATTTACATTATAATCTTGTAAAATTTAATGTGTGTATACATAAAATGTGGAAATCATGATTTTAATTTCATTATTGCATAAAATCTTACTATTATAAAGCACTGAAAATATTGAAATTACTAAGATGAAAGTCGAATTTCAATAATGTGTTATTACCTTCAATATAATGTAAGTGTGCAAAATGTTATTATTTAAAGTAATAGCACATTATCGGAGTTCGACTTCCGGTGAAACATGAATCGCATAACTTCAAAATCATGTTAAATAAGTCTGCATAAAAAGAGACCCAGGTGTATATATATATATTAAAAGCTTAAAACTAAACTAGTCAATAAAATAAAGAAAAATTTCCCCAAATTCACAACTAAACCAGTCTATCCAAAGAAGTAAATTCTAAAATACAACCATACACTACACTATTAGCTCTGATAAGAGTATGGTTGTGTTCTTTAAAAGAAATGAAATTAAAAGAAAAATTAGAAATCTTCATTATTAAAAATGTATGATTTTGAAGCAATTAATTTGTTTAAAAGTTCTTTTAATATTGAGGGTGTATCAGATATAAGTGAGAATTGTGGATAATATGTAATATAAATTTATGTTTTAGTTTTTTACACTTGAGAAATCTGTTTATAGCAGTGAAACCATCGGTTGTGTTTTAGAATTTATTTTTTTGACTAGTCTGTTTTAGTTGTGAATTTGGAGTATTTTTTGATTTTATATATATATATTATAATGGAACAGGGGGATTACCATAGGATGATGTAAATAAACTCAATAATTAGATGATTTGAACACAATGTGTCAAACAACCTACAACAAGTTATATTCTGAAATCCATGATTCGACCTCCCATTTGGGTGCACTGGATATTACTGAATCAGAAATGGCATATAATAAAGGGAGCATGTCTCACTACTGTCAGACCTAGGCCCTAGAGTAGGATACTAGAGATGTCACGATGATATGCTTAGCTCCAAACCACATCTACCTATGCTAGCTCATAAATTTACTTAAGACATCTTAATGTAATTTAAGCTAGTGCATATTCATTACATTTCCCTTTTTAGGCCCCATTACATCACAGAATTCAAACTCAGAGAGTACTTGCAGTTAGCTCTCTTCAGAGATGGACTTACTTAATTTTCAAACAAATATGTCTATGTATAAGCAAAGATCAGTATATTTTTCAATATGAACTTATTGGTAGTGACAAACATTTAATGGTGCAAATGCATAATGATGGTAATAATCAAACATTTAATAGTATAAATGCATAATGATAGTGATGATCAAACATTTAATAGTGCAAATGCATAATGATGGTGATGATCAAACAGAGATCAGATTGATTTTAACAACTCAGTAACATTTATTAATAAACTATAATGTGTAATAGCATATATTTACAAAAAGAATATTAAGTTAACATTTATTAATAACTATAAAATATCATAACATATATATATATATATACAAAAAGAATATTAAGTTAACAAGGATGTCCTTCTAATATTTTGAGGGCTTAAAACAATAAATCTCCCTGGTCCAGATTTCATGATAGGAGTCTGCCCTCAAGCAATCTTTATTTACAATAGAGAAAACAAAATGATTCAAAATAAAGCATACTCAAAATGAAATTAGATAATTCACTATATATATATATATAACAAAAGGAAAAAGCAAATTGAGAATTCGGTAATTCTAAAAAATGAAATTAGATAATTCACTATATATATATATATAAAACAAAAGGAAAAAGCAAATTGAGAATTCGGTAATTCTAAGTCTACCCCATTGATATAATGATCACAATGATGTTTATATGTTGGAGTAAATATATTTATAGCTGTTTTCAACAAAAAATAATAACCCACTCCCATATATATATATATTGAAGTGGAAAATATGTTACACACATTTTTGCTTCACTGTCTGGTGATTCAAAACCTTGAATCAGAGGTTTAAACCCAGCTATATATGTGGTAAATCACTAGAGAGTGAAAGGACACACATACAGGTTTTAAAATCCTCCTTTGTTTTTGTACTTTTATAAGTTAAACATTTTATTATAAAAGAATATTTAATAATTTTAAGTCGGAAATATTTAAATTTTTATTCCCTTTAAATAATCATGTATGCTGTTCAAGATTGCAAAAAAAATATTGATAAAAATATATTTTTCGTTATTAAATATTATGTATATTTATTTTATAGTTCGCGTATTTTATTTTATGATGCAATACCAAAGAAAGTTCTAGAGAGTAATTAAAATAACTCTGAAACTTATAAATAAAAGAATATTCTAGATTTAATTTAAAAAGGGTAATTAATAAATTAAAATCCCTTAGCAAACAAAATATTAATGAAAATTATATCTTTTAATCTATTTTCATTCTCGAAATAGATTAAAACAATACTCTCTAGAACTTGTTGCATTATCATTGAAAATAAACAATAAGTGCATTCAGGCCAATTAATGGACATCTGGGCCTTATCAAGCGGAAAGAGAGAACATTCGAGAAGGTTTTGCTAACATATAAATAGAGCCAAAATTTTAGGCTGTCTCTTAGTGCACCATTTTAATCAGTGTTGCAGAACAGACCCACGTCAATTTAAATTTTGAAATATGAATCCAGAGTAGAGGGACTAAATTTGCTTCCCCTTTCTTCTCCAAAAATCGTTTCCATACTGCTATGGTAACCTACCATCTCCACTTATGGACTGCCTAAATTAAATGCTGAACTAACTATCTCAAGATGCCAGCCATTATTTTTCAAAACTTTGCCTTGCTAACCGTGTTTTCCTCATTTTATAATTTTACACTTACCAATCCATACGGATGTCAAGATATCAAGTTATGGAAGGTAAATTCTAATCATGCCGCTAATATGAACTCTTTCAAAACTTTCATTTTAAAACCTAAATCATTTATAATGTAATTCTCTTTCTATTTAAACATGGCATTGTAATGCTAATTGTAACAATTCTATAAAGTAATGACTTTCTCTTTCTGTTATAAAAATCTAATGCACGAATCTATAACTTTATTTTTTAATGCATTTCTTTAATGGGTTTCACAATTTCTATTTTTAATATTTTAAATGCAGCAAACTTTTAATTTTAATATTATAAATTTTGTATGATTTAATTTAATATGCTAATAGTTCAATCTAGTGAACCGATCCTAAATTTTGTTATTAGATATCCTCGATATTATGGGATGCTAAATCATAAATGTAAGCTTTCTTACCTAACTAAAAGTTCGCTCGATTGAATAATATTTTTAAATTATTCTATTTGCTTAGTGGCAGATTATTCGCTGCTACATTTAATCTATCACTTTATTACCATGTTCACGCTATTGATTTTATTTTCATATTATATTTTAAAGTAAACTTAATGACCTTACCTTTGCTGTTTTTTTTTATTATATGGTCAATCATTTGCCCATCACGCCATCTAGCATGGTAATTATTTATGGAATTAATTACTAGTTAGCATATTAATATTTGTTTAATGAAGGGAACAATATTCCCTCTTTTATGTTGTGACATCCTAACTAATATTAAAGGTCATTTGCATACCTTTCGAGAGGGATCAAATTATTTCATATCATTACGCTGGATTCTATTAAATTACGAGGCCTTAATCCACATATCAGGATCATTAAGAACCTGATTTATTTTTTATTAGCAGCATTGCTTGGCTTAGATAATGTTACAAAATTTCCTCATTTTGCTTTGTCAAACTTAAAACCCAGAGGAATGGGATTCTTTTATTTATGGCATATCCTTGAATGGTATTTGTAAGCACTTACTCCAGATATTGTCAGGTGGTTGTTTAGGCTCTGCATGGGTTAACACTGAAAAACAGACCATGGTAATCCTATGCCATCTCCCTTTCAAATACTTACCTGTCACATGTACAGACACATTTCATATCCTTATATAATTGATGAAGCATTCATCCTAAAATGGACTCAACCTTTTCTAGCATTATTATTTTAGTCAGCACTGCAATTCTTGTTTAATATTCTTATATTTGCCCACTTTAAATGTGTAAGATATAATGCCATGATTTCTAAATCCATCTCATATTTTCATTTATATTATAAGTTAGGGAATGTCATTTTAAAGCTTATTTAAGCTACCTGCCCTCTCATTGAAACAATGTTCGAGTGCACTAACAAACAATGTTAAATAAATCCTCTCCAGTCAGAAAAGAATAGAATAAAATACAAATAACTTTTCTGTTTGAACATTTTAAGGTCTAATGATTATTTAAGTGAATAATGTAAATTATAAAATATTTTCGTGTGTGGTTCAAATGAACCATAGTAAATTGATGTAACTTATATCCCATTTATCTGTTTTTAAGGTCACTCATTTTTCATAAAATAATCATAGCGTCCAAGTTATATAATATGGTAAAATTGGTATCTACTGTTAGCATATTAGGCTGCATCTTTTGACTATCTGTACATTTTTTATCATCATATTCAATTGCAGATTTGCATATTATTTAATCATTAACTTATGTGCTATTATTATGTAATTCCTTCAATATGCAAATCAGCATTCATAATGAAGTGAAACCCATAATTCTATTAGTGTTATAGGTAAATAGATTCGCGACTGTTTATTAAATTGTATATTATTTGTTTATTCATTTTTCTAATTAATATTAATAAATTATTAACCATATAATTAGTATTTAATTCTGCTTTGCCTCTTCATCTATGCATACACATCATTAATTAGATTGTGTTATATATAGCTCATTTCCATTGACCTTAGGCCAATTTCTAGATTTATTAATGAATTTTGATGAAAAGTCTAATTATAATCTTAAGCTATTTCATTCTGTTGGGGGTGGGGGTTTGAAGCCTAGTAGTATTATCATTCTCTATGCATCTCTTGTTTCTTTGCTGTTGCTCCGGGACAGGAATGAATAAAATTTCATTTGTTATCATCAGAAATGTTGTTCATAATGTTTTAGAACTGGAAAATAGGCAATAGGGCAGAGTTCATGATTGTTCCTGACTTATGTATCTTGCACATGTTTGGAATCAAGGTACTTTTGCCTAGATTCTAGCTCTTGTTATACAAACATACAATTCTGACTGGTACAATATATATGTGTGTAAGTCATATTAACGTTAGTGAAAAGTAACAAAAAGACCATTCACTCAAGTAATTGTGCACCCAGAAACAAAAACAATTACAAGTAGATATTATTAAAACTTATTAGTAAGTAATATAACTTTGCTTCTTCTAGAGTCTGCAATTAATGTTAATTATATTAAAACCTTACTTGAGATTGCTTTGATGAAGTGGTGTTGGATTTCCAGAGGGATCTGTAAATTTACCTTTATTAATAAGTATATATATTTACTGATTCTGATTCCTTTTTCTCCTTATATATCAACATATCGGTACATTTCACATAACTGTTCCCACTCTTAAAATGCAGGTGATCAAATTTAAAGATGAAGTTGAATAGACAAAGAAAAAAAAAATCATAAGACATGAAATGTAAATAGAAATAACAAAAATAAAAAATAAAAATTACATGAATCAAAAAAAATAATATATATCTCCTGAGGAAAACAAGCATTGTCCACAGCTATAAGTCTATATACTTGAATGCCAATCTTCATACATAACATTCTTGTCCACTGACTCTGATGATATCTATACACTCTGTACTAGTTGATTAAAACCAAGCACAGACCAATTATTTCCTCTGAACACATAGCATAAATCCATTGAAGAGTGATATTCAGTAATGCTTTGTAAAATAGACATTTTCATAGACAAGTTTATAATGGCATCAAAGTTGACATCAGATCCCTATGATATATTGCAATGATTACTTTACTATTGACTAATATTTATATCATGGCTTCAATATACATAGGACAATGACTTAAACAATCAATTTCTAGTAGTTTCACATTTCTTTTTGTTTATCTCCATAACAGCCTATTTAAGCTTTCTATAACAAATTAAACTATTAGTTCATTTCTGCTATTTATATATTCAAGTTTGTTGCTTTAACAGTTGAGATTAAATTTTTACTTTCTTTCTATTCCAATGATAAAGGTTTTCTATTAATTTTTACATATAAATATTAAGTTTCAAAATTTATATTCTTACTGTTTTTAATGCCGAACAGTTTTACTTTTTTTTTTTAATGAAAAAAATCTTTTTTTATGTTCTGATGGTTTAATTGTTAGCTCAGACAAGTGAAAATTGCGAGACTGTTTTATTGTGCTAGCTTGAGCCTATTGTTATAAATTAATAAAAAAAATTATAAAAACATTTTTTTTTCTTTTTTACTTAGTCTTCATTATTCAAACCCGATCACCTAGCAACTATTTTGACCTTTTATCATGTCTGTCTTATCAGTTAATTAGTTATTATTTTTGTTGTTAGTGGTATTAAATGCATTTGTGTAGATAATGAATTTGTCTGCTTTCAAGATGTACAAAAAAGAAAAAAATAATTTTCTCGAAATAGACAAAAATATTAGTTTATATATATGCTTCATGTATATAAATAGATATGTATGATAAATTATTTGCCTACCAATTGGCCTGAATTCAAATAGTAAGAAAAATTGGAATAGGTGTAATGGTTGTTTGTAAGTCATCCTTTACAACACCTCTCTTTTTAACAGAATTAAAATTTTAATTTGGATTTTAAATTTTAACACTCACAGGTATGTTAAGAATGTATGATTATTTTGGGCTTGGTGAAGGGTTGCTATGTCAATTTTCCAACTGCCTAACATTTTTTTCCTTTTATTTAACAGCTGGTTTTGGGAAGTTCAAATAGTGTGCTGGATTTAAGGCTTTGATGATTTTATAATGAAGGCATAACCAAGAATGTGTCTCTGTTACAGGAGGCACATGAAATTATTTATCAACCTTCTGCATACTCTTTTGAGGCTTATTGGATTCAATTAAGGTCTAGCCAAATATCAAATCATGTCAGATTTAGTTAGCCTCTAGCTATTTCCATGATTGCATCTAAGCATTACTTGGGAAATACCCTCATCAAACTTAATATTCCTAACCCTGTACTATATAGATGCATTTATATATATATATATATATATATATACTGAAGCGGAAAATGTTACACACATATTTGTTTCACTGTCTGGTGATTCAAGACCTTGAATCAGAGGTTTAAACCCAGCTATATATGTGTTAAATCACTAGAGAGTGAAAGGACACACATACTAGTTTTAAAACCCTTCTTTGTTTTTGTACTTTCATAAGTTAAACATTTTATTATAAAAGAATATTTAATAATTTTTAAGTCGGAAATATTTAAATTTTCATTCCCTTTCAATAATCATGTATGCATGTTCAAGATTTCAAAAATATATTATTGATAAAAATATATATTTCATTATTAAATATTATGTATATTTATTTTATAGTTTGCGTATTTTATTTTATGATGCAATACCAAAGAAAGTTCTAGAGGGTAATTAAAATAACTCTTAAACTTATAAATAAAAGAATATTCTAGATTTAATTTAAAAAGGGTAATTAATAAATTAAAATCCCTTAGCAAACAAAATGTTAATGAAAATTATATCTTAATCTATTTCCATTCTCGAAATAGATTAAAACAATACTCTCTAGAACTTGTTGCATTATCATTGAAAATAAACAATAACTGCATTCAGGCCAGTTAATGGCCATTCAGGCCTTATCAAGTGGAAAGAAAGAACATTTGAGAAGGTCTTGCTAACATATAAATAGAGCCAAAATTTTAGGCTAAGTCTCTTAGAGTGCCATTTTAATCAGGTTGCAGAACAGATCCATGTCAATTTAAATTTTGAAATACAAATACAGAGTAGAGGGACTAGATTTGCTTCCCTTTTCTTCTCCAAAAATCATTTACATACTGCTATGTTAACCTGCCATCTCCACTTATGGACTGCCTAAATTAAATGCTGAACTAACTATCTCAAGATGCCAGCCATTATTTTTCAAAACTTTGCTTTGCTAACTGTGTTTTCCTCATTTTATAATTTTACACTTACCAATCCGTACGGACATCAAGACATCAAGTTATGGAAGGTAAATTCTAATTATGCCATTAATATGAACTCTTTCAAAACTTTCATTTAAAACCTAAATCATTTATAATGTAATTCTCTTTCTCTTTAAACATGGTGTTGTAATGCTAATTGTAACAATTCTATAGAGTAATGACTTTCTCTTTTTGTTATAAAATCTAATGCACGAATCTATAACTTTATTTTTTTTAATGCATTTTTTTTTTACTGGGTTTTTTATTTTTAATATTTTTAAATGCGGCAAACTTTTAATTTCTATATTGTAAATTTTGTATGATTTAATTTAATATGCTAATAGTTTAATCTAGCAAACCAATCCTAAATTTTGTTATTAGATATTCTCGATATTATGGGATGTTAAATCGTAAATGTAAGCTTTCTTACCTTACTAAAAGTTTGCTTGATTGAGTAATATTTTTTAAGTTATTCTATTTTCTTAGTGGCAGATTATTTGCTGCTATATTTAATCTATCACTTTATTACCATGATATGCTATTGATTTATTTTCATATTATATTTTAAAGTAAACTTACCGACCTTACCTTTGCTGTTTTTTTTTATTATATGGTCAATCATTTTCCCATCATGCCATCTAGCATGGTAATTATTTATGGAATTAATTACTAGTTAGCGTATTAGTATTTGTCTAATGAAGGGAACAATATTCCCTCTTTTATGTTGTGACATCCTAACTAATATTATGGGTCATTTGCATATCTTTTGAGAGGGATCAAATTATTTCATATCATTATGCTAGATTCTATTAAATTACAAGGGCCTTAATCCACCTATCAGCATCATTAAGAACCTGATTTATTTTTTTATTATTAGCGTTGCTTGGCTTAGATAACATTACAAAATTTCCTCATTTTGCTTTGTCAGATTTAAAACCCGGAGGAACGGGATTCATTTACTTATGGCATATCTGTGAATGGGGTTTGGAAGCACCGACTCCAGGATATAGTCAGGTTATCATTTAGGCTCTACATGGGTTAACACTGGAAAATTGGACCATGCAATTCCTGCGAGACTACCTTTCAAATGCTGACCTGTAACGTGTACAGGCACATTTCATATTCTTATAAAATTGATGAAGCGTTCATCCTAAAATGGACTCAACCTTTTCTAGTGTTATTACTTTAGTCAGCATTGCAATTCTTGTTTAATATTTTTATATTTGCCCATTTTAAATCTGTAAGACATAATGCCATGATTTCTAAATCCATAGTTTATATTATAAGTTAGGAAATGTCATTTTAAAGCTTGTTTAAGCTACCCACCCTCTCATTGTAACAATGTTTGACTGCACTAACAAATAATGCTAAATAAATCCTCTCCAGTCAGAAAAGAATAGAATAAAATACAAATAACTTTTCTGTTTGAACATTTTAAGGTCTAATGATTATTTAGGTAAATAATGTAAATTATAAAATATTTTCATGTGTGGTTCAAATGAACTATAATAACTTGATATAACTTATATCCCATTTATCTGTTTTTAAGGTCACTCATTTTTCATAAAACAATCATAGCATCCACGTTATATAATATGGTAAAATTGGTATGTTCTGTTAGCATATTGAGCTGCATCTTTTGAATATCTGTACATTTTTTTGAATCATCGTATCCAATCGCAGATTTGCGTATTATTTAATCAGTAACCTATGTTCTTTTTTTTATAATTTTTCAATACGCAAATCAGTATTAATAATCAAGTGAAACCCATAATTCTATTAGTGTTATAGGTAAATAGATTCACGACTGTTTATTAAATTGTATATTATTTGTTTATTCATTTTTCTAATTAATATTAATAAATTATTAATCATATAATTAGTATTTAATTCTGCTTTGCTTCTGCATTTATGCATACACATTGTTAATTGGATTGTGTTATATATAGCTCATTTCCATTGAATTTAGGCCAACCTAAATTTATTAATGAATTTTGATGAAAAGTCTAATTATAATCTTAAGCTATTTCATTCTGTTGGGGTGTGGGTTCGAAGCCTAGTAGTATTATCATTCTCTATAGATCTCTTGTTTGTCTTCTGTTGCTCCAGGACAGGAATGAATGAAAATTTCATTTGTTATCATCAGAAATGTTGTTCGTAATGTTATAGATCTGGAAAATAGGCAATAGGGCAAAGTTCATGATTGTTCCTCACTTATGTATCTTACACATGATTGGATTCGAGGTACTTTTGCCTAGATGCTAGCTCTTGTTACATGAACATACAATTCTGACTGTTACAATACACACTGCATTTGCAATTGTTACAAAAGTTTCCCTTTTTTATATCTCAGCTATGTTAACATTTTTCTAATATTATCTTGAATTGTTGTTAGCAGCCAAAGTAGGGTTTTAAGATGCAGGCATTATATGTGCCTCAGACCTCTCCTTGGTTTATCCAAAATGCATTGGAACCTGTTTGCTTAATGATAGTATATGGTCCCTCATACATATTACTAAACTGATGATACTTTCCTGTGATTTAATGGAATGTGAAATTTTTATTAACACACTGTCTCCAATTCTAAATTCATGTTTAGGCCTTCTTACATTCCAATTTCTACAATTTAATTTCATAGTAATTTGCTTTTGAGCTTGCAATATATCCTTTATTAATCTCAGATTTAGTATCTATGGAATTGTCTTTACAATATCTATGGCATAATATCTTTGGGCAGGTTTTATTTTTTGTCAGTGTCTGCATCATTGTCCAAATTTCCCTATGTACATATGAATTTATTTTTTTCTTACAACATCCTGATGCATTCAATTTCTATTCATAGTCTTTTTGTGTTCAAATGGTATGCAATCTTTAAAGGTCCTTCCTCAACATGTGCTTTTCCTTTTAAGCACCATCGTTCACATGCTTAATAAACATGAAGGGGCCTCATATGTATTGCATAACTTGTGGTATCGGAAATTTTTCTGTTTGACCGACCAAAACATTGCCATCTCTGTTCTTATTGTATAGTTTTCTATATTTTGATCATC
Organism: Epiperipatus broadwayi; assembly: GCA_028023455.1. Lineage (NCBI taxonomy): Eukaryota > Metazoa > Onychophora > Udeonychophora > Euonychophora > Peripatidae > Epiperipatus > Epiperipatus broadwayi. The sequence goes on from JAQFVV010006486.1 coordinate 88,497, forward strand.
TCTTTGATTGCAGAGAGATTTTAATTTCTACAATGCACATCTAAGATGATTAAGTTAATTGATTTTTTTCCCATCAACTTGGGTCCTTTGACCCATATCTATTTGTTTTGTCCCCATAACTTGTGTGTTTTGGAGACTTTCTACTTCATTCAAGTCTGCATTTTTTTTAAGTTTTTCAAGTCAAGTTCGACTACTTCAGCAATGTTCCAAACATACTCTATGTTATTACTCTGTTGTGTCCCAATGACTTGCATACTCTGGCATGTATGGGATCCATTATGCATGGATTCTTGGTTGGTAAATCCATCTGAATGGTTAATCTGATCATTAGTTTCCTTGATGTTCTCAATCACCCTTTCTGAAGTTGCTTTGCTTGGGATTACTTCTGCTTCAGATCCCTGTATGTCACCTATATCTTCTTTGTTTTCTTCCTTTGCATTGCCCATTGTTAATTCTGTATTGCTTAGATAGCCCATTTTCTTCCCATATCAAGCATTTCTTTTATCATATGTATTGTCCCTTATAAATATTTGATAAATTTCCAATTCTCAAATTTACTCTCTGACAAACATTCTTCAAAAGCTGTCTATTCTTGTTATCTATATCATCAATTTCTTCAATATGACCATTCATATCCCCTCTAACCTTTATTCTTTTCCCCTTTTTTTTTAAAACCTTGTATATCTTTAACTAGGCATTTATATATGTTACTGTTCTACTCCCATTATAATTTGACTATCTCCAGTGCTATATACACTACAGCCACCATCCACTCTTGTCTTCCTAATCTAATCTCAAACCACAAATTTTCTTGACATTTAACAGTATTCAAATATTTTTAGCACAACTTATATCACCACCCCCTCTTCTTTGTCTTTTCTATTTATACCCTGCCATACCAAGTCTTCCAATATAGATTCTTCTTCTTCACTTAGATGTTTTTCTATTACTACTAGAACTTCAAGCTCTTCATTTTTAACTGATTTGTTTAATTCCAGACACTTTACTGTGTCCTATCATCTTGCACATTCAAATATCTAATTTTAACAATTTGTTTTTTTCCTAACTATTCTTTTATAAATTCTTTTGACTTTTTCTTCTCCATTACATTTATAAATAACTTGATTACCCTTAATATTACAGACTTATTCCTTTTCCACAGCATATCCAAACCAATTACCCTTTGTTTATTTCTTACATCTCATCCATTTTTCTTCTTTCTGATAACACTGCTACTTAAAATTCTACCACCCTTTATAAGTTTCCTAAACTATATTCTTTATAAATCAAACTTCCTAAAACGTCACTTCTTTGTTTTGCTAAATGCAATCCATCTTTACTATATAACTCCCTCTTACTAATAAAAAAATCCCACACATCCACAAACATGACATCATTTCTCTCACACAATTTTTTCAATCTCTACATAAGTTACATGGGTGCTACCTAGCTTTAAGCATTATGAAATAAATTATCACATGTATATTTAAAACAATATTTTATTCAATATAATACTGCAACCATTACCTAGCCCCATTTGTAATGCCAGACTAAACCATGGAGGACATAAGTTACTCCAATAAATGATGGTGGAGCATGCAATCTTACATAAACAAAGTAACAAATCATGCAATAATAATTTATTTACAAGTGTACTTATTAATCAATGTACAACTTATTTTCTTTAATAAAATTAATAAATGATATAACAATAGTTTATTTACAAAGTATAATCATTAATTGATATGCAATTTATTTCTTTAGCAAAATCCTTTAATCTTTATACATCACAGTATCAAAAAATATTCATAGATAATGTCACATTCATTGTATCTTTAACCCTGTCTTCAGTAAACTTAAATATAATTCTATGCATATATGAATTCATAAATAAAACATTTCTTTGACTTCCATATCTTCTAGTATTTACACACATATATGTTCTATATGGGATAGACATCAGTGCTATCTTTGTTATAATAATCATAGGGAGTCATCTTTTTTTAGATCCTATTCCTAAACATAACCACTTATATAATAATAACTATAAAGGAATAGCCTTTTGGTCTGAACGTTAACTGAATAAATCTTCTATACAATAATTATAAGGAGTAACCTTTTGTCCTAAACCTAATTTGATACAACTACAATTTATACAGGATGACTCATTCTGAAATTGATCTTTAACTCATTAAACTGATAGAAAACATATAAACTATATATATTGAATATGTTGATACGAAGATTTTTACAGGTTACATATATAAAAGACATATTTTGTGGACTCATCTGTGTTAAAATGTTTTAAATATTGATATACTGATGTTTCGACTTGATCACACAAGTACTGGGTGATAAAAGATAGAAAGACGGTTGTAGAGGCGCTACAATCACTGATTTCAAAAAAACATTAAAGTTCCACCAAAAGCAAAAATGTTAAATTAAGAATGTTTTTTAAAAAAATCTTTCCAAATAGGAGGAAGTTTGCATGTATCACCTTGCTTATTGATACAATCTGGCATTTTAAGTATCTCAATGGCTTCTCTAATTTTGGACTGGTAGAGATTATTACATCTGGATATGATCGTGGTACTAGAAAAATCAATGTTATGACCTGAATCTATAGTATGAAGTGAGAGTGCTGATGATGATGAGTGTTGTTTAACTGGATTAGCATGCTTATCTCTCCTAACACTGATGCAATGATTACTCATATATATGTAAAAAAACTTTACTATTTTCACATGAGATTTGATAAGCCCATGAGATTCAAGAGGAATTGAATCCTTAGGTTTGTTTATTATATTGCTGATCTTTTGATGAGGAGAAAACGCTGTATTTATATTATAGCATTTTAATATAAATTCAATACGGTCTGTAGTTCCTTTTATATAAAATTCTAATAGCTGATTTATCATCTTTTTGTTTTCTATTTTGTTCATTTTGGGCTTGAAATAAGGCTTGTTTAATAAATTTATAATTATAACTATTTGCTAATAAAATACTGTGGCTTATCTGAAAGGTTAATTGCTCTATTTAAAAGAGTTTTGGCTATGGAAACTATCTGAGTTGGGTGATGATGAGAATGGAAATGTAAATATCTGTCCGTGTGTGTATTCTTTCTGTAAATCGAAAAAGATAAACTATTTGGTGTTCTGGTGACCAGAAAACTCCCTTTTCTTGATGTTCAAGTCACCAGAACATCAAATAGTTTATTTTTTTTCGATTTACAGAAAGAATACACACACGGACAAATATTTACATTTACATTTTCATCATCACCCAACTCAGATAGTTTCATAGCCAAAACTGAATCATATTAATAGTGTTTTATTAGCAAATAGTTATAATTATAAATTTATTTTTAAAAAAGCCTTATTTCAAGCCCAAAATGGACAAAATAGGAAACAAAAAGATGATAAATCAGCTATTAAGATTTGTGTTCCATATGTAAAAGGAACTACAGACAGTATTGGACATATATTAAAACACTATAATATAAATACGGCATTTTCTACTCATCAAAAAATCAGCAATATAATAACCAAGCCTAAGGATTCAATCCCTCTTGAATATCATGATGCTTATCAAATCTCATGTGAAAATTGTAAAGTTTTTACACAGGTATGAGTAATTGTCACATCAGTGTTAGGAGAGGTGAGCATGCTAATGCAGTTAAACAGAATTCATCATCATTAGCACTCTCACTCCATACTATAAATTCAGGTCATAAAATTAATTTTTCTAGCACCAGGATCATATCCAGATGTGATAATCTCTACCAGTGCAAAATTAGAGAAGTCATTGAGATACTTAAAAGGCCAGATTGTATCAATAAGCGAGATGATACATGCAAACCTCCTCCTATTTGGAAAGATTTTTTAAAAAAACATTCTTAATTTAACATTTTTGCTATTGGTGAAACTTTAACATTTTTTTCAAATCAGTGATTGTAGTGCCTCTACAACCATCTTTCTACCTTTTATCACCCAGTAGATGACTTGTGTGATCAAGTCAAAATGTCAGTATGTCAATATTTAAAATATTTTAACATGGATGAACCTGCAAAATATGTCTAAAATAAAATATAAAATATATATCCTGATGAAATAATGTTTTGATGAATTTTAACTTTATAGGAAAATATGCAGTAGAAATTTCCTGCATTCCCTAAGGCTATCCTAACCAAAAGTCCTTGGTTAGCAATCATATCCTGCACAATTTAGCTCATGGCATAGTTACATTATCTCTTGAGAAATTAAAATGTGGTTCAATTAACAACTGTTTGTTTTACTTTGACATTAGAAGTAAACTCTGTATGGAATGTTATACTTTGTCTGCCATGCATGTGTCTAGTTCATTAGGGGAGTTGACTTATTGTCATTAGTTAATTTCAATATCATTATTAGTAATCAGTGTAAAAAATTATTTGTTGTCAAGAAACAGCTCATTTTAACATAACTGGGGGTGCTAAATTATAGATTTTGCATAGTTTTGGGTGAAGCCACAACAGGTAGGCAGACAGGCAAGTGGGCAGGCAGGTATATAGATAGTTATGATGAGCCTTGTGATGGAGTGGCAAATCATTTTGTTATGCCAACAATCTGAATTCAAATCCAAGCTGGATAAAATTTAAAAAATATTTTAGTTAGTCAAGCTTATGACTTTTTTTAGCTAAGACAATTGACTATCTAATTTTGGACATTAAATAAATATCTAGCTATTCTTAACTAAAATAAGACAAAAATGCAAAAGATTCAAATTTTCATCAATCAGAAATTTATTGATAATCACACCATTGATGTTATTTTCTCTTTATAATTTTTTTATATGAGGCTGATCGAACTTTATTTTGGAACAAGCTATTATATATATATATAATATTTTAAGAGCCTGCTAATAGCTCTAAACATGCTTATTTATTTATTTTTTAATGATAAATGCTACAAGAGAAAGTACCTGAAGCTTCTATCTATGATGGTCCCCATCCCCAGACCATTTTTGAGCTATGGCTCTCTTCAGTGAGGAGCTAGAATATAAGATTCAAAATACTAACCCAAGCCAAGCATTTATCTAATTCTTGAAGAAAAATATCTAAATCTTCAGATACCTACATGTCTTTAGTTAAAGAGCTGAATTTGAAGACATGTATGTGTCTGAATATTTAGATCTTTTTCTTCATATTTAAAAATTATATAAATGCTTGGCTTGAGTTAGTATTTTGAATCTACCCTAGCTCTGCACTGAAGAGAGCCATAGCTCGAAACCAGTATGGGGATGGGGACCATCATAGATAAAGGCTTCAGGTACTTTCTCTTGTAGCATTTATCATTAAAAAATAAATAAATAAGCTTGTTTAAAGCTATTTTCTCTTAAAATATTACATATTGGTCATACAAGCTATATACGTCATGTGACATGTGACTAATTTTTACTAATATATATATATGATCAATAGATGGAGCTTTACCAAGACCTCCAAACAAGCGTATTCTGTTTACATAAACATCAGAGTCAATATTCACTGTCTCTTTCATTTTGCTCCACCCTCAGATCAGCTGATTTCAAGCTGATTTGCTCTCATCAGTGAAGGGATAGGAGTTATAAAACTAGACCTAAAAACTGACTCCAAGCGTTTATGCAAAATGTTTCTATCAGTTTGCAAGCATGAATTTTTTAGACACGTTAATGTCTTCAAACTCAGCCTATCAAACAAGATAGCTATATGGGTCTGATTTTAGTTCAGTTTCTCCACATAGTAAAAGTTTCTGCAATCTATATCATTGCAAGAAAACTTTAAAGGTACATTTATGAAAAAGAAAAACAAGTTTTATATACGTAAAAACCTGCTATCACTTGTATTAATGATCAATAGATAGAGCTTTACCAAGACCTCCAAACAAGCGTATTCTGTTTACATAAACGTCAGAGTCAATATTCACTGTCTCTTTCATTTTGGTCCACTCTCAGATCAGCTGGTTTCAAGCTGATTTGCTCTCATCTTGTTTGATAGGCTGAGTTTGAAGACATTAATGTGTTTAAAAAATTCATGCTTGCAAACTGATAGAAACATTTTGCATAAACGCTTGGAGTCAGTTTTTAGGTCTAGTTTTATAACTCCTATCCCTTCACTGATGAGAGCAAATCAGCTTGAAATCAGCTGATCTGAGGGTGGAGCAAAATGAAAGAGACAGTGAATATTGACTCTGATGTTTATGTAAACAGAATATGCTTGTTTGGAGGTCTTGGTAAAGCTCTATCTATTGATCATTAATACAAGTGATAGCAGGTTTTTACATATATAAAACTTGTTTTTTTTTTCATAAATGTACCTTTAATGTTTTCTTGCAATGATATAGATTGCAGAAACTTTTACTATGTGGAGAAACTGAACTAAAATCAGACCCATATAACTATCTTGTTTGATAGGCTGAGTTTGAAGACATTAACGTGTCTAAAAAATTCATGCTTGCAAACTGATAGAAACATTTTGCACGCTTGGCGTCAGTTTTTAGGTCTAGTTTTATAACTCCTATCCCTTCACTGATGAGAGCAAATCAGCTTGAAATCAGCTGATCTGAGGGTGGATCAAAATGAAAGAGACAGTGAATATTGACTCTGACGTTTATGTAAACAGAATACGCTTGTTTGGAGGTCTTGGTAAAGCTCCATCTATTGATCATTAATACAAACGATAGCAGGTTTTTACGTATATAAAACTTGTTTTTCTTTTTCATATATATAATACTGTAATACTTTTATTAAATTTTGATAGAATATAAGGACAATTTTCTCTGATTATATTCAATTGCATTTTATTGCTTATCACAATTCATTTTTTAATAAATTTGTTTGAAATCTTGATTTGCTTTGCTAAAGATACATTTTACTTTATTACACACAGAGATAAATATCTATAAAAATTACTGTATCATAATTTTTCTATAATATAATAAACGATAGAAGTGTGAGATTTTATTATTATTATTATTATTATTATTATTATTATTATTATTATTATTATTGTTGTTGTTGTGTTGTGTTGATGTTGATGTTGTTGTTGTTGTTTCGCTGTCATTGTTGTTGTTGTTGTTGTTAGGTATAATCAAATCTATATTGATTTCTGTCATATAAAAATATTTCTGGAATTATCTATTTATAATAGTTTATAAGATTATCAGAGTCTATCCATGTTATTTATACTGATTTTCTTCACTAAAAACTTTTATTGATTTTATGTAGTTTTATAATGAATTGGATCATCTCAAATATGATCAACATAAAATAATTTCAACCATATCATTCATATTTCAGTGTTTAGATCAAATCTGATCAAATAACCCTTGTTCATTTTCTTTGATTTATTTTAACATTATCAAAAATATTCTATAATATTGCAATTCAAAAGTATTAGTTCTAATTTTTATCTCAATAAACGAATTCACAGAAATCACTACAGCTTAAATATTTCTGCTCTTTATTTTTAATGATAGATCTTTTTATTTAAAGAATAGTTTCAGGCATTTTGCTATATTGAATTTTTTGTTTAATAGAACTTATTGTTGATGAACATCAAACGATATAAACCTTCTTCCTAACAATGATCTCATGCGTTTTTATTAAAAAATTTAAAGCTAGATACAGCCCTAAATATAATCTTAGTCTTTATATTTAATCACAATTCCATATTTTTTGTAATGTTTTTGTCCATATTCTCTAGAATAACTATATGCATGAGGTCATCATCATATTTCTGATTATTGATATTTTTCCATCAATAATGAATCTAGTTTCAGATCATTCTTTTTTTTAAAGTCATATTCAGTAAGTAAATAAATTACCATACAATTAGTTGCTTAAGTAGATCATTTGCATTCAAGCAACAAAATATTACCTTGACTATAATGGTTATTGAAATGACCAACTGAGATTTTTTTTTCACTTTATTCAGTTGAGAATTATTCCAAGTTTTAGATTTATAGAATGCTAAATCCTCCAAGTCACGTGTTCAGCGTAAATCGAAACTAAGTAGAATGTAATCCTAACATTTTGCTAATGTTTAACCAGTATGTGCCGTTATAACCTATTTATCTATAGCGTGTTTAGTCTAATATAATGATTTCTTATAACAACAGTAATGGTACATTCATATAAAAAAAAAGCCTCCTTCTGTAATCAATACGTTATATATATATATATTGTGAGTATGTAAAAATTGTGGTTTTCTCTATTTATTTATTTTTTTAAATAACTGCGCATCCTGCAATTTTTTTTTTTCAATATAAAATTTTAATTGTGGTGTGTGTAAAAATATATATAATTCAGTATTATATACATGCTTATACATTTTTATTAGTATAATTTTTGAGATGTGTTTTTTCAGACTTCATTTATTTGTAACCTTGATCTTAAAATAGCTAATTTATTTAATGATGAAAATAAGAAAAAACATTTTGCTTTGAAACTGAAATACTAATTATGAAATTAAATTTGTATTTTGAATTGGCTACTAATTATATAAGGTAAATAATAATTTTAAAAACTTAATTAATAAGCAAACTGAAATTTTTTCTCTTTTTATTATACGAATGTATTATTATACGAATGTATAATATATAATGTCATGTCTGATGAAAAGAAACTCCAAATATTCTTAAATTCAACTCCAGTAATTTTTATTAGTCATTCACTAAGCTAGAGATTACCCAATAATGAATAAAGTATTTTGTATTTTATTCAAAATGTAAAAGGTTTACTTTCTCTTCTCAAATCATGTATTAACTATTCTTGTTTACACTATATTTCACCCCCCACTAACCTACTCCGATGATTTATACTATCAGGTCTTTAATAGAAAGTGACCACTGAATTCATCTACACTTTTATCTAGTTAATGTTTTTCTTAGCTTATCCCGGATATATGAAAATAACTTATATTTAAATAACTATAAATGAAAGCTGTAATTTAAAATAGTTTAGATATACTGCAAAATGAAACATCTGAATTTAAATTATAAAGGTAGAATAAACAATTATTCTTTTTAGAATTTGTTTAAATATAACCCACACAATAATTCAACTCTATAAAAAATTATAACACTAATTGTATATAAAATTTAGTCATCTTTTTCTAGTCATTGCTAAAAAATTATAATTAAGAGCTGGTACTTTGCACTGGATTTTTTTTTTTTTATTGTGGATGATTAATTCTATGTAGATTTCTCCATTCACTATTATATATATTTATTTTTTCTATATATCAATATTATACTACCTAATAGTAGTAATTATAGGCATAATAGAATAAAAATATAACTATAAAAATCAAAGTTCTTATCAAATTTTTATCATGATCATTGTTTCATCCTAGAACTTTTCAGGTGAAAATTATTAATAAAATATATACATATATTTGCTCACAATTCAAAACAATTACCAATCAATTCTAATATTTAAAAGTTATCATTAGATTAGATTAAAAAAAAACACATTTTGCCTTCTTTTTTATTTCATTCTGTTCATAAAAAATAATTTGTATTATCAATTGATATTTATGACCAATATTATTTTCATGAATATATAAGGTTAAACTAAAGTAAGTATTATTAACTCTATTTTTATACATTTTTATGATTATGATGAAAATTTTGCAAAATTCTTTATTTTTCTAGTATATTTATTGCTATATTTTTATTTTATTTAATATTATGCTAAATAACATTAAATTTTTCAACAGTGCTATTTATGTGTTCTAAGTTTCAAATTAAGAAGATAGAAAATAGAAACCAATTTTCTATTGTTACAAATATTTTAAATAGATAGTAACTCAGAAAAATTTAAGCAACAGAAATGAAGCTAAATGAATGAAATATTACAGTAGCTCTTATCAGTCTAGTTTTTATTTTATATTTACAATATAAGATAGACTAATAATCATTTTAATAATCTAGAGATCTCCTTAACTGACTATGTATATAAGCAGTATACACATAAAACTATAGTATAGTTATAAACACAGTTTTAGTGTCGCATATATTTGGTACAATTTTCAATCACGATCTCACACAATCAGTGCATTACTCAGCTCCATCAGTCAGTATAAATTATTAACTAAAAATTTTGATTAAAATACCTTCATTGAAAGTGAGGAGTAACTGCAAATCTGCTAAACCTAAAAATCCGTGAAGGATTTTTTTTAAAAAATAAATGAAGGCAATTGATTTAACAATGAAAATAAAAGTTATATAGGGAACATAGATAGGAATTTAATAAAAGCAAATTTTATATTTATGAAATATTGTTTACATGCATATATGTAAATGTAAGCATTAAATTTATATTTTTTTTCATAATGAAACTTTTTGTATTAATTATTCTTGTTGATGCCTCAATGTGTCTAATTTTTAAGTTAAATAATGTTATAGATATTTCTGTATATACAATAAATACATTATAAAGTATTTGTTGTTATCCATGATTTTATATGTCCTCCTAAAGATTTGGAATCAAATGATACTGGATATGGAAGTTGAGATAATTAGGAAGTGCCTACTATTAACACTTTTTAAATTAATTTTTTTATCTAATATATTAAGAATTACTTTTCAAATTTTAGGTATTTGATGTAGTAGTCTCTAAAGAATGAAAGGTTTTTGAATAGAATTTTCATAGAATTTCCAATAAAGGGATATATGTATATATATATATATATATATATATATCCCTTTATTATATATATATATATATATATAGAGAGAGAGAGAGAGAGAGAGAGAGAGAGAGAGATATAGAGATATAGGGAGAGAGAGAGGGAGAAAGAGAGAGAGAGAAATAAAATGTCTGTTAATTAAAAACTATTGAAATAACAATAAAAATAATGAATATAATGATAATTAACTATTAGTTTCTCAATCTGCAGAAGTATTTTTGGTTAATTACTTAACCCTCCTCAACTGCTGTTAATTCGAAAAAACATAATGGAAGCAAATGACATCAACTCAAATCCTTAATTTTAATATTAGCAACTTGTCTATTAATTATATTAATTTTATTTCTATTTATTAAAATTGCCTCCTTAATTTTTCTTTTATTATGGTTTCTCTCTTCATAAAGAATCTTAACACTTTCAATATCAAATTTAAATTTATATTTACATGTCCTATCATTATCCAATAAAACTGAAGCAATCATTAAATCACTATTATTTTTACTTTTTAAATTCTTGTATAACAATTCATGCTTTTTTAATCTTTTTTCAACACTGCACCTCAATTCACTTATATATGATAACATGCATCCACAAAAATTTTGACACACATTACTTTTCTGCTTGACAAATATGACATTTTTAGAATTATTCACTAATTTATTAACATTACTTGTAAAACAAAATCAAACATTAAATGCATCCTTAAATATATTCTTAAAAAATTTTATTTGGGCACTTGAAATATATGGAATAGATATACATTTTTGTTGTCAATCTTCAACTCCTTTAACTCATTATAACTTTTTAAATTGACATAATTTTTTGTGGATTCATGTTATCATATATAAATGAATCAAAGTGCAGTATTGAAAAAAGATTAAAGGAGCATGAATTGTTATACAAGCATGTGAAGATAAAAATAAGTGATTTAATGACTGCTTCAGTTTTCTTGGATCATGACAGAATATGTAAATATAAATTTAATTTTAATATTGAAAGTGTTAAAATTCTTCATGAAGAGAAAACCCATAATAAAAAAAATTAAAGAGCCAATTTTAATAAATTGATATAAAATGAATATAATTAATAGACACGCTGCTAATATTAAAATTTGGGATTCATGGGATTTGAATTAAATGACATTTGCTTCTGTTATGTTTTTTTAATTTAATGGCAGTTGAGAAGGGTTTAAGAAATTAACCAAAAGTACTTCTGCAAATTGAGAGACTGTATATAATAGTTAACTATGACTATATATATATAAGACATTTTTTGGGTTCATCCGTGTTAAAAAAATTTTAAATATTAATATACCGATGTTTCGACTTGGTCACACAAATCATCCACTGGGTGATAAAAGGTAGAAAGAAAGTTGTAGAGGCACTACAATCACTGATTTGAATAAATGTTAAAGTTCCACCAATAGCAAAAATGTTAAATTTAAGAATGTTTTTTTAAAAAATCTTTCCAAATGGGAGGAAGTTTGCATGTATCATCTCACTTATTGATACAATCTGGCCTTTTAAGTATCTCAATGACTTCTCTAATTTTGCACTGGTAGAGATTATCACATCTGGATATGATCCTGGTGCTAGAAAAAACAATTTTATGACCTGAATCTATAGTATAGAGTGATAGTGCTGCTGATGATAAGTGTTGTTCAACTGCATTAGCATGCTCATCTCTCCTAACACTGATGTGATGATTACTTATACCTATGTAAGAAGCTTTACAATTTTTACATGAGATTTGATAAACACCATGAGATTCAAGAGGAATTGAATCCTTAGGCTTGGTTATTATATTGCTGATCTTTTGATGAGTAAAAAATGCTGTATCTATATTATAGTGTTTTAATATATGTCCAATACTGTCTGTAGTTCTTTTTACATATGGAACACAAATCCTAATAGCTGATTTGTCATCTTTTTGTTTCCTATTTTGGGCTTGAAATAAGTTTTTTTTTTTATAAATTTATAATTATAACTATTTGCTAATAAAACACTGTTAATACGATTTATTTCTTCTTTCAGATGTGAGTTATCTGAAAGGTTCATTGCTCTATTTAAAAGAGTTTTGGCTACAGAAACTATCTGAGTTGGATGATGATGAGAATGGAAATGTAAATATCTGTCTGCGTGTGTATTTTTTCTGTAAATCGAAAAAGATAAACTATTTGGTGTTCTGATGACTAGAATATCAAGAAAAGGGAGTTTTCCATCAGAGTCTGTCTCCATTGTAAATTTAATATGATAATGCATATTCTTTAAATGTAAGAAAAAATCATCTAATTTATTTTTTTCATGTTGCCATATGACAAAAGTGTCATCTATGTATCTGAGCCAAATGAGAGGTTTTAAAGATGATGATTCTAAAGCACAAGTTTCTATATTTTCCATGAATAAATCAGCTATTACTCCTGAGATAGGTGAGCCCATAGGAGTACCAAAAACTTGTCTGTAATATATATATATATATCACATCCAAAACTTAAATAAATCATTAGAATATCAACAATTTAATGTCAAAGTAACTTTCTTTTACATAATAAAAAAGCATAGAACAATGGATTATTGATATTCTATAGGTTTATTTAAGCTTAGTCTGTGATATATGTGATTTAAATATGATGACTAGTTATCTTCTGGAACTTATGGTTTAATATATATATATAAACATTTTCTAACTAGTTAAATGATAAAATGCAATATTTCTAAAACTTTAGAGTCAAATGTCACTTGATAACCCCAGCAACTAATCTTTGAACAAGTAAAAAAATTAAAGAGTATATAGATATGCAGAAAAAATAATTGATATTAAATTAAAATGAAACATTTAATTCATCTTTAAGGCACTATGATAAATATCTAATGTCTATTTCATAGTTTTTGTTCTTACAACTTAGATGTGTGGCTTACAATATGTATCAATCAGCATAAAGAGTTTATTGGTTTTTATATATGAGTTTAGTACCAAGAAACATTGTGTTTTTATTCTCAGAAATTGCTAATTTTTGATTAAGATGTCCAGTCAGTTTATTTAAAGACAAAATGAATAAGTACATATGGAAATGATGGTTTTTCCCATATTTATAAGCATTAATATAAAAATAAAATATGTTTCTCATTTTTTGGAAGATATAAAGTAATTGTCCAAAACAATAGTTGATAATTTAAAACAGGTGCTATGAATCCTCTGGACATGACAGCCTGCCATTTGATAATGAAAATTTGTTTAACTACTTGCAATAATAGATCAATTTTAAGTAAAAGAAATTTATATGAATTGGAAGAACTGCCTAATATTAAATGGAACATTGTTAGACTTGGAGAAAGTTAAAGCAAATATGATGAAACAAGATTTGAAAATGAATGTAAATTTTACTGTAAAGATATAAATATTGAAAATACAAATAAAGTGGGATTCATTATAAATAAAAATAAGAGCTCACCATTGTAAAAGGTTGGTAGGACATCAATCAAAATAATGGAATTAATTATTTAACTTAATGAAAGATATCAAACACAAGCCTCAATAAATTTTCTTTATAATTATAAAGTAATGAATTTTTATATAAATTTACAGAATAATTTTGATCATATCAGATAAGATTTTATAAAAGAATGAAGCATATTTTGACTTTCAGAAAATATATATTTCAAGATTGTAATGTTTATAATAGACTTAACATGGGAAGTGATTATGATTAGTAAAGTGACAAACATATATTCATGAATGCAGAGCTAGAGAGATAAAAGCTATTAATAAAATCAGTTTTCATAGTTGATATTCCTAATCTCAGAAACATTCCAATAAATCAAAGTAGAACTTGAAAATCATTGACAATATTAACTAACTTCAAAGATAGTTCTGACTTGAATAAAATCAATAAGAAGATAGCTGATGCTCTATTAAGATATGCTACACAATTAACTGGTATAAATAAATAACTTTCGCTAATAAACTTTCACCAAAATATGGCAATATAAAGAAAAAAATGGTAATATTTAAAAATGATTTATTAAAAAGAATTGAATATCTGAAATTCTGTAAAATTATAATAATAATAATAATAATAATAATAATAATAATAATAATAATAATAATAATAATAATAATAATAATAATAATAATAATAATAATAATAATAATAATAATAATAATAATAATAATAATAATAATAAAGTTAATAAAAATACAAGTAAATATAACTAAAAATTGACATAAAAAACAAACAAACAAAAAATTGAAATCTCAAAAATATAAAACAATGTTTTGATCTTGATAAAAAAAAGTTGCTTTAGCAATAATAAAAAAGATGGCGCTATTATTAAAAAAAGAGTTCAAAAAATTATATAGCAACTAAAAACAAAAAGATAAAGCTATTTTTTCAATAATTAACGACTTTTGAAATTCCAGCAACTTTAAATCTATAAAAAATGAAAAAGCTCCAGAAAGTAATAAAATTTTTACAGATATTTTAAAATAAATAAGTGAAGAAATAGAAAAATCTTCGATCAAAAATATATAGGAATATCACATGATCACAATCTCATACTAGCACATAATTGGAGAGTTTTGCCTTTGTTATATACGAATATATAAATATTAAAAATATACCAAATGCTTTGAAAAAATACAATAATAATATTCATTTTTCAAAATGATGACAGGAAAGATATTATAAATACCAACTCAGTCTTTTATAAATTTTGTGTAAATTTTTTACTAAGACAATTTTGGACTCACATCAATTAAAAGAATACGTTCGTTTTAAAGGGTGATTAGTGTAGGATATCTCATACAAATATTTTTTAAAAATAAAAATCAGTAATTATGAATTTTCATTAACTTTTGGATTTGTACATTATGAAAAGATACTTGGTTCTTTCATAAGCATCTTAGCATGATTAAAGCGTTGAACTATCAAAATTTAAACTCAAAATAAAGAATGTTTATCAAAATATAATAGTAGTGATTAAATGACATGGTGATCTTACATCAAATTAATATTTATAGAGATATATGACAAAATAATTCCATTCTTACTAAACTTTTTGCAACAATATCATAAAGCATTTTTTTTAAATTAAAATGGAAATTTAAGAAGATATATATTTTTTTTTTTTTTTGCATTTTGAAGATAATATGATAGTTTTTGCAGATAATACTTCAGAGTTTCAGAAAGAATTATAAGTGCTATCTAATGAAAATGAAAAAGTTGAGTTACAAAAATATTAAAATGCCTAAAGTAATATTTAATGCCTTTCAAAAGAAAAAAAACTGGTTATTAATACTGAATAATGTTGATCTGATTATTACTATTAATATACATAAATCATAATGAATAAAATCTAATCTCAGAATTAATGTGGATAAAGTGTTTTTGATAGAAAATATGTTTATGGTACATGAGAAAAGGTTTTTTTAATAAATATATTTTACCAGTACTTATTTATGAATCTAAGATTTGCAAACTTAATAGAAAAACAACATAGAGTCATCAAATGACAAATTGAAGTTTGGAGAGAGGTGAAATAAATTGAAATTAAAATGCATAGATAAGAAATAGATATTACTAATTTCTTTGAAAGAATTAAAAGATTAAAATGCAATTGAGATTAATATATTGCTCAAAGAAATAACAATAAATAAACAAACAATGTTTGAATTGGATTTCAAAAGTTTGTAAAAGATGAAAGATATAGATGGTAAAAATGTTTGTTACAGGAATATGGAGAAAAGATATGAATCAAAGAAACTGGTTTAAATTTGGAAATACTTTCATCTGCAGTAAATTGTAATGGTTAAAAATAAATAAATGATTTTATAAATGTATATATGTATAGATGTTTTTCCCAAGTACACTTTTTTAGCTTGTGTCGTATTTATATTCCATGAAATATATTTTATATTTCAAAGTTTTATACCTATTTATACATTGTCATTTTCAAAATATGTTTTTATAATATACATATTGTAACTGTAAATAAAGTGAGAATTAAAAAAAATGTAATTTGTGAATAAAATTGTAAATAAATAGATCCTTAATGCAATTCAGAGTCAAAAGGTATTTTATTGAATCCAAACCACATTCAATAAATAAATGGTATAAATGATAACCTCACTTTAAACTTAACTATAATAAACTATAAATAAATCTAATGATTATACTTCTTATATTCCCAATAAATATTTTTCATGTGTATATGTTGTAACGTTTTTCATTTTACTAGGCCACTTATATTTGAGCGTGAGTTGATCAAGCTGTATCAAAAGAAAAAAGAAAGTTGTATTTCTTTTCCTAAAAAACACAGCTATATTTCCTGATCAAACTTTGCCTATTGATGGTTGAGAATTATGCTATTGATGAGATCAGCTTTTAATTTATTTGATAGGCGCCAGGTCTTTTTATTCTAAAAAGCCGCTGATATCTGTAGTGTCTCGCAAATAAAAAAATAAAATTTTTTAAAATTATTGGTCTAGATTTTAAGAATCGGAATTTTCGGTAAACTAGAATTATCTTTTTTTTGGATTATTATTGCTGGGCTTATTCAAACATATTGGCAAGGTAAATTCTTTTAAATCTTATTAAACTAATAATAACTTTAATACTAAAAAGAATAATAACATTATTAATAGCAATGAAAAGGTTGATAAAAGTATAATCTCTTTTATTCTAACAAACTAAAATATTTATAAGTTAAATTCGAATTAACTAAACGGAAAGTCACACATGCTAATCCAGATAATGAATCGTTAACAAAAACAGTTAGATTAAATAATGAACCAATTTAATAATGTTCCAAGATCTTGTATAAAATTCTTTATAAGAAAGTCCCTTGAATACGAAAAAGTCTATATCAGGATGGTAGTCTAAGCCTAGATAAATAATTGTTTGCAAACTTTTAAGTCACTATCAGGAAAATTTATTCTTAACTTACCGGTAAGTTCATGTAGGTTTATGGGATCCCAGATCTGAGAATTTCCATTGGTCTCTCCTGCCAGCATCTTCCATTATTGTTCCTTCTATAGCTGGAGAAAAGGCCGGTTGTAGTGCCCTTTTATTGCAAAAGCGGTCTTCCAAGTCCCGTTTCCTGCGCATGACAGCTTGGTACAGCAAGGGGCATACCTGTGTAGAAGTATATTTCTTGCCACAGGTTATGCTCGTGGAACCTCCAACTTTCAGAGCGTAACTAGAAGTAAAAGAGAAGCCAGATTGAAGTTGTCATCTCCTTTTTATATCGCCCATTTTTGGAACTTCTGGCCTCTTTTGTCTTTTTATCAGCATATAAGATAATAATCTTATACACTCTCTCTTAAATTTAAGTTACAAAGTCTCTTTTTTTTAGCATTATTCTTCCATCTTTAATTAGCTAAAATATTTTTCTTTTAGCTTATACTTTTGGAATTCTTTTAATTTATCTGGATTAGTAATCTGTTGTCATTTTTCTTTCCAATTAGATAAAAAAAAATAAGAATGACAATTTTAACCTTCATTGCACTTTTAACAAAAATTATACTAATCAAAAAAAAATCTAAATTTACTTTTTTAGCTTTTACCAAATGAATATATTTGAACATATAAATAAATGTTACATACCGGAGGAGAAAATAGGGGTTTCCTATTTTTTCTAGTTTAATTCATATTCGTATTTTTTTTATGTAGAGGGGATTTGTGCTCTTCCACGTGCCTTCGCCTTTTAGGTCTACCGGGGGAATGGAAAATTTTCATTTCTGCCCCAACTGGCATTTACACCACTGAGATGGTTGTAATGATAAAGAATTACAAGTGCCAAAGACCACGGAAAATAAATTATGATTTTTTTGAAAAAGAAAAAATTATAAAAAAAAAAACAACAATTAAACCCTGATTATTAAAATATGAAAGAAGATATTTTTATAATATGCTCAGAAAGAAAAAATATATATGATTTTTTTTTATATGTCAAAACGTCGTGGCTGTGTAGAGGTAGTCACAAGTATTTGCGGTAGGCGTTACTGAAGAGGGAATACTCCCATCTATCCGCAGTATATGAACATAAGACTCTTTAAATGCCGCAGCTATTTCTAGCAGAGATCCCAATAAAGGGGAAGGGGATCAGTTGGACCAAGTTGCCACGAGCCTGAAGCAGAACGATGAGCACCTCATTTGTGCTTATAACTTGGGCTTCTTATCATTAATATTACACTAAAGGGATAGGACACAGATGAATGTTGAAATATTTTCCATTCCCGCCGTGTTAGACCTAAAAGTGGGCGTTAAACAACTCGCTTGTGAATGAGTCTACACAATATATCAGCCGCTACTACAGAAAAAAATACGAATATGAATTTAAAAAACTTAATAAAATTAGTGTAAACCCCTATTTTATTCTCTCTCCTGGCACTGGTGGTATTGTAACGTTTATTTATTTACGTTACAAATATATTGGCATTTGGTAAAAGCTAAAAAAGTAAATTTAGATTTTTTTGATTAGTATAATTTTTGTTAAAGTGCAATGAAAGTTAAAATTGTCATTCTTATTTTTTTTTATCTAATTGGAAAGAATAAATGACATACAGATTACTAATCCAGATAAATAAAAAGAATTCCAAAAGTATAAGCAAAGAAAAATATTTTAGCTAATTAAAGATGGAAGAATAATGCTAAAAAAAAAAGAGAACTTTGTAACTTAAATTTAAGAGAGAGTGTATAAGATTATTATCTTATATGCTGATAAAAAGACAAAAGAGTGCGCAGAAGTTCAAAAAATGGAGCGTGATATAAAAAGGAGATGACAACTTCAATCTGGGTCTTCTCTTTAACTTCTAGTTACATCTCTGAAAGTTGGAGGTTTCCACGAGCATAACCTGTGGCAAGAAATATACTTCTACACAGGTATGCCCCTTGCTGTACCAAGCTGTCACGCAAGCATGGAAACGGGACTTGTGAAGACCGCTTTTTGCAATAAAAGGGTCACTACAACCGTGCCTTTTCTCCAGCTATAGAACGGAACAATAATGGAAGACGCCGGCAGGAGAGACAAATGGAAATTCTCATGATCTGGGATCCCATAAGCCTACATGAACTTACCGGTAAGTTAAGAGTAAATTTTCCTGATAGTGACTTAAAAGTTTGCAAACAAGTATTTATCTAAGCTTAGACTACCATCCTGATATAGACTTTTCTTTTCGTATTCAAGAGACTTTCTAATAAAGAAATTTATACAAGATCTTGGGACATTATTAAATCGCTTTAATTGCTTAATCTCACTGTTTTTGTTAATCGATTCAGTATCTAGATTAGTGTGTGTGTACTTTCCTGTGTAGTTAATATGTAATTTAACTTATAAATATTTTAGTTTGATAGAATAAAAGAGATTTTACTTTTATCAACCTTTTCATTGTGCGTTATTGATAATGGTTATTATTTTTTATTATTAAATCTATTAGTAAATAAGATTTAAAAATTTAAGTTACCTTTGCCAATATGTTTCAATACTCCCAGGACTAATAATCGTAAAAATCATTAATTCTCATTACGGTAGAATTACCGCCCCTTAAAAAAAAAAAAATAATAAAAATCTTTTTATTTTTTTTTGTTTTACAACTTGCGAGAGGTGCTGGCGACATATTTCAGCAGATTCTTAGGAATCCTGGCGCCCATATGAAATAAAATTAAAAGTTGATTTTGTCAATAGCACAATTCTTAACAATTAATAGGCTGAAGTTGGTCAGGAAAAATAGCTGTGTTTTCAGAATAGAAATACAACTTTCTTTTTTCTTTTGATACAGCTTGATCAACTCATGCTCAAATATAAATTTGAGGCGTATAAGGGCCTAGTAATACGAAAAACGTTACAATGTATAATGTGTAATGCTAATTTCTCCAAAGATGTTATGGCTGAATATGTACTCTAATTGTTCTTCTAAATAACTAAGTATTTATTTAAATACCTCAGGGTAAATATAAACGAAGTATATGTGTTATCAAAGATACAATTAATATGTGACCAATAAAGAAATGATAAGGGATATAATCTTATAAATAAAAAAAATGCAAAAGCCAAGTTTAATTAATAAAAATCCAATTCTATTTATATTAATAAAACACAAAAAAATATAATAATGTTATTAATTTCGAATATAATTGATTATATTTATTATTTTCAAGTTCTTGAAGATAACATTAGATTTCAATATTTTTATATGTGAAGGCAACATTCTTAGATATAATGTTTATTCTGTACACTATATTTAATTTTAAATAAATAATAACAAATGTTTATATATTATAAAACCTAAAATCACTTATTATGAAATAAAATTTCCAAATAAAATCATGACTATGTTTTCTCAGATGGGTAATTCAAGTAATTTAAACTTAACTCCTCTAAATATTATTTACTATAACTAAACTTCAAATGTATTTCTACAAATATTTACCATCAAAGTACTACAGGAGTAATTCATATGCTATTGTCAATTTAACTACAAAACATATACATATACTATGCACATAACTTCTCTACCATAAATAAGAGGAATGTTTTATCCCTTAAAAAGTATATATACATACTATGACTGATGCTAAGAAAATAGTCAGTATTTATAAAGATAAATATCATCTACACAAAATTAGATGTACATCATCTCTAATATTTCTCTAAGAAATGACTATTAATCACCAAAATTCACTTCATCCTCAAAAATGTATTATAATTAAGTAAAAAAAGTAAGTTATCATAAAACAAAATTTTTAATTTTATATAATCTTTGTTAAATTAAATTTCATTTTTACAAAATTAATTCATTCGCACAAAATGAATGTGCAATATAATTTAATTATTAAATAAATTTATGTACCTCTTTTTCATACTCACATGCCCCTGAAGAAAATGCTAAAATATACTTTTATAATAATAGTAATAATATATATTATAAATTTAGTATTTTTTTAAAAAAGAAATAGCACATCGATTTACAGTTTTGCTTTTTAAAAAAGTTTTAGGTATTTTCTGAATGTTTGTTTCATTCCCAATATAAAACACATAAGAAACTGTGAAGATTATAGATAAGAATCCATTAATACTTAGATGAGAATACTTTAAAAGTTCTTTAGTCGATTGGTTTTTTTTATTTTTTAATTTATTTATTCATATACACTATTCAATGAAAATGTACAATGATAAACTCACAAAGAAAAAGTTCTGAATCAATTTCCAATTCCCAACTAAAAAAAGTCAAACTAAATATTACTTTAGACAATTAAGTGAAACATATGCTAATCTATTAATTAGTGTTTGAATATCACAAGACTTTTATAAAAGCAAACTATACATTATTTGCTGCACATATGTTGTTACTTATGTTAATGTTCTTAGAATTGAATACTATTACAAAAATTTATTTTTATTGCAATAATATTAAATAGTTACTTTAGGTTTTAACCATCCAATTTTCCTTTTACTTTGCTTCCAAAGCTGATGTTCATGAGAATTGTTTACAGGTTATGACAGCAATTTGGTGAAGTCAATTAGCATTTTCTTAGATAATTAAATAAATTCTGAAGCAATTGATTTTAAGTATTTCTTTTTAGGATATTTAATAGATTATTTTAATGCATGTTTTGAAGGTGGTTTTATCATGCCAAATGGGAAATTGGCAAAGTAGTTGTAAGATTTGTGAACCTTGAAACAAATTCTGGTTTTAGCTGCCCATATTTCTTAATTGCTTATACATAATGAAAGTTTATAAAATATCAGTAGAAGACAATATCATTAAGTAATAAGTAGTAGCAAGTGGCAGTGGACATTTTTGAACATTTTTGCATGTATTTGTCACCTCTGATTAATGTAGGCATTTTCATGGGATTTTTCAAATACAATGTTATATTCAAGCAAATGAAGAGAATTCCATATATTTGATGTTAATGTTTTCTAACATAGAATTACTTTTTCTAATGTGAATTACTTTTAGATGCACACTGAAAGTAGCACACAAAATATATATATTTAGTATAAAAAAATGAAATAAATAATCTTAAATAAATTATTTATAAAAAATTAATAAGCATTTCACCATTAATTTAAATATTTATGCGCATACATTCTATTATTTAAATTTAAAAATAATAATGAAAGGAATTTTCATTAATGAAATTAAACACGAATTGAATGGAATGTTAAGGGAAAAGTAAAAAAAAGATAATAGATTTGTTTAGTTAAATGATTTTTAGAGTATTTTTAGATGAAATATGTAAGTGTAAAAAATGTGATAAGGTTTTGAGGTAAAGAGTATTATATATATTGAGGGGGATTGTTTGGAATATTTGATATTTATATTTATTGTTATATATTTTTATTTTTTAGTTTCCTTGATAAAGACGATAATATTAAATAGTCAAAACATTGGTGTATATTTATATATTTTTATAATAATTATATAAAAACAAGATTTAAAAAGAAGTTGGTGTATTGAATTATATACATTATTTTATTATTGTTATAACCAAATGATTATTAATATTATACATCCCTAAATTTTAATCTATTGTATATTCATTTTATTATTGTATTTTAGCTGCTCATATATGCACATCAAGATATATTCAAAAATAAATTGGTTAGTGAATTTAATAAGTTTTTTAATTCTGCCATATATATATTGGATAATAATTAAATATGTGGATCATAAAATATATATATTGTAGCCTTATGGTTTGGCTCAATGATATTAACCTTTATTCAAGTGATCCAGCATGAAAAATTTTAAATTTGAATTAATAATAATTATAATATATTGAAAATCAGTGTAAAAAACAGTAGTAGGTTGAAATGCTTGTTGGATTATAATTTTCAAATTAAGTAAAAGCTCACCAATAAATATTCTGAGAGTGATGAAGACTTGTGGACTGTTGAGATACACTAGAAGATCTGATAGAGTGGATATTAAGTTCATATACATTTTGTCATAGGGTCTAGTTGCAATCAGATTTAAAATGATCATTGAATAGTATTAAACTAATTTGG
This sequence comes from Epiperipatus broadwayi, assembly GCA_028023455.1. NCBI lineage: Eukaryota > Metazoa > Onychophora > Udeonychophora > Euonychophora > Peripatidae > Epiperipatus > Epiperipatus broadwayi. The sequence goes on from JAQFVV010006486.1 coordinate 112,218, forward strand.
AAGTATAAAAATATTTAGTACTTTATTATTATTATTAAACAATAATTAAAAAAATCAATTTATAATTCTTCTAAATTTTGTAAACAAGATTCAAGTATATTGTATTGTTATGTAAATTGATATGAAACAGTCTAATTAGTTATCACTAGAGGGATAGCTATTAATTAGTATTCACACTGTTCTGTTATTGGTCCATTTGATACCACAATCCAATGTAATACAAGGTATAAATACTTCAACAAAGTTTGTGGGGGGGGGACTATCAAGAAAGACAATCAGAATAAAAAGGACTTCAATATCTACACCTATAAAAACAAAGAAAGAAGAGCTGAAAAATCAGTAAAACTGAAATTTAATTGAACAAGATTGCAAGATATTGTCTGTTTAAAAACATGGAATAAGACATTTCACACCTTGTATTCATTCTTCACTATTTTTCTTTGATTTATAGTTTCTGAGATTCATACTGGAATAAAGAAAATGAGAGCCATATTGAGAATTATTTGTAAGAACAAATACAACTTCAAACTAAGGACTAATCTAGAAAGTGTAAGCATTTACTTTTATTTTATTTATGTTAGCCAGTTTTTGTATTTAAAAATGATGCATGAATTATTTAGATTGGCAAAGAAAAGAAAAAAATGTTTTTTTCATGCTCTTTATAATAAAGAAGAAAAATATGTTTGTTTATAAATTATAATCTTAATAAAATATAATTAGAAATAATTTTGAAGAAAAGTGTTAAAAGATAAAGCAAACAAACTGAAAAGTTATTGTAAGTAGTATAAATTTTAATCAATTTAAAAAGAAAAAATGCATGAACTTATTTCCTATTCTTATTAAAGAAGAAAAATAGTCTTCTAATTTTGTTTAGTGCTATTTTTGCTTAGTTATTGAAAATGGAAAAGTTACAGTGTTATAAATGCCCGAGGATATCGTATTTATAATTGCTAATAATTGAATAAATTTTTCCTAGTATTATTTTTAAAAAAAAAAACATATTAATTTGCTGATAGAAATAAATAAATAAATATTTACTTTTTAATCTTTATTGTATAACATGGGAATTAACAATAGTTTTAAATGTTTTAAAAATGCCAAGATTGTTTTAAAATTATTTCAGATATTACCGCAGATGGAAAAAAAAACAATAAATGATTTTAAAAAGTTTATTTTGTTAATCGTAATAAACCTATAACTTCATTTTAAGGAAAATTATCTACACAAAGTGTGAATAAACATTATATTTTTAGTTGTGCTACATAATTTTGGAAGTGTTTGAATTTTGTTCTACTATGCCAGGATCAAATGTAATAATCATAAATATATATATATGCATTACTTATAAATGTTTTGCTCATGATATCAATTTCCTTATCATTCAGCTCATAATGATGGAACCAACTTTGAACTAAAGAGGATAAAATATAATGGGAGAAAATGGTTTTTTTTTATTGCTTATGTTTAGTATTGTAATATACTATTTGTAATGTGTTATTCAGGGATTTTTTTTTTTTTTGTGGTATGAAAATATATTTAGTTAAGGACAAATAAATGTATAAAGATATATACATTTATTATATTATATTGAAACAGTAAGGTCTGCTTTGCAGATCTTTGTTTCACCTTTTCTCATCTATTTCCTACCCTCATACCTTAGTTTGAACCCCAATCTATCGTAGTGTGTCTGCAATACGCTTATATACTGAAAATCCTGCCTAATTTTAAACCACGAGTACAATGCTCGTATTATATATATAACTCATTCCCAAATAAATAAAAGATTATAGATTATGTATATGTTCACATAATTTTGATTTATTAAAAAGTAGGTTATATAAGTCGTAATTGTGGACACACTATGATATGCATTTTAAAACATATCAAAATTATAAATTGTTAAAGTTATTTTGTTTGAATCTATTTACAAATATATTACCATCATAATATATTTTGATTTAAAATAAAATTCATTTAGTAAATATTCGTTTAGTAAATAGATTCAAATATTGCAATTTAAAAGTAAAGTAATTTTCGTTTAATTTAATAAAAGTCATTCCAAATATTTCGGTTAAAATAAATGAGGGACAATAGTTTAATTAGTTAATGTTATATAAGTTTATCTAAAAACAGCAGCTGTCCACTTAAGGTTTTCTTTAATTAGTAAAAGGAATTTTTAATTAAATCTAGTTTGTAATTCGAATGTCGACAGGGAAATTAACAAAAGAAATTAATTAATGTTGAATTCCTTTAGACATTTGGATGATTTAATTATAGCTGATAAGTCTGATATATTTTTGTAATGCTCCAGGTCAGTTCTATTGTTAAAATTACTATAAAAAGAAGGGTTTTCTTTTGTTCTCCATTCTAATGTTTCTAAGAGAAATCATTCTGAGGTCTAATGTTTCTAACCAAAATTATTGTAGTAATTTGTAAATCTTGACATGACAGAGTAGAGCGCAAGAAGGCTATTTCTCTCCAGAATGGCCATATGCTGCCATAGACCATCGGAAGTTATCACACAAGGAACCCCGGAACTGCTGCCGCTGCCAAAAATATGAACATTTCCAGATTTTGCTGTTAAATTATATAAAAACCTGCCGACCATCAATCTACCCAAAATGCTTCTCCAGAGGTAATCCTAAATTAACCCAAGAGCTCTTGTGATAACTAACATGCTATAGCTATTTTAAATTGTTTTCTGATATTTCACATAACTTTATTATGTATTTCTTTTAAATATAATCAACATTTTGCTCTATCCTTGGGTTAATATTTTCTATTTATTAAGCTTTCTGTTATTTTATTATGATAATGTGTCATAATCATCTTTGACCGAGTGAATTATTCCTTTTGTTGAAAATGAGACGCCGCTATGAAGGCATATTTTAAATTTCTAAATAATTTCCAATTTTATTATCTTGCAAATCACTTGTTCAAGGGCGATTCTTTTCTTTAATATATAATATAATCACATAGTTTAAAATCTACATGTTATTGATTTTAATCTAATATGAGAGTATGTGCAAGGTCAATGATTAAATGTGTCCCCTAATGCATGATTGCGTATATAAGTCTATACTTACTTTTCAAACCCGCAAGCATGCATTTTCCTATTTTAATTACCGTGTTCTACTTTAATTACAAAGTTCATCATTGACATCGAGAATGTGCAGACCCTTTTAAATGAATTTCTGGGAATTTGATTGGGCATTTCTCTTAATCCAAGTAAAACCCATTCAGTATGTTTTATATACACTAGTCTCATATTTCTGGTAAATGAATTGGTTGTTGAGACCGCTTTGTTTTACTTTTCCAAGGATTCTTTACACGGCCAAGTCCATTCTCTTCGCTTATTGCAGTTTCCAGGCAGAGGGTGTCCACAAATGACACACCTGGGAATTAAATGCAATCCTCCCCAGTTGCTAAGTTTCGGCTGTTCATAAAAATACTTTCCTATGGGTTAGTGGCGAGATGCCCTCCATAATCATTCCAGATCTTCAATATTGTTTTATTTTATATTTATTTTACAAAGCATCCATGATTAAATGTGTCACACCCTCCAACTTTAATAAATTCATTATCAGCAATACTGACCTCCCAATGTAACTTTAGTATTATTATTATCGAATAAATGCTTTGATCACATTCCCACTTTGTTGCTTAGTAAGCTTTTGTCTGTGCCATTCTCGAGATCAATAAACATTATATAACCCATAATATAAAATATTTTATTAAACTGTTATAATTACTAAAAGCACCTCGCACATGTTCCTATCTCATCAAGCACATTATCGTAATGCTATTAGCCTGAGGAATAGAATATATCACTTTGCTTTAAAACCTTTTTGTCATTTATTGGAATATAATGCTCACAATTATTTAATACGCATCCCTGTCTCATATAAGCAGACAGTGGCATTATATATATATTTTATATAAATAAATTTTGTGAAATTATTTAAAACTAAATTTGATTTCTTATTTTATTTGATTCCTATCACTGTCTCGGTCTATATATATATATTTTCTGCATTTCTTTTGTAAATCCATAGATGTTAATTAGCCACCCAAACTTCTTTTAGTATAGAGTCTTTGTTTCTCCCTGACCACCAGGCACCGGTCAAAGGTTATACTAGTAGTGGCGTCAGATGCGTTGTCATGTAGATGGCACTGTGAAATTTGGACTTTAGATTCGAGCTTAGTATATCTAGAAGGCAACCCCTCCTAGAATGTTCAGTTTTGTGTTTGGGGTTTGAATTCTGCAGTGTGTTAGCGAGATAGACGATTCTGACTGTCACAATATATATATATATATTATTTTCCCAGTTGATGGAAAATATAATATTAAATATTATATATCTAAGACATAGAGAGAGAGAGATTCATCTCTCACCCTTTTAAAATAGATTTTGATATTTTATTGAAAGGTAGACAAACAGACAAAATTTGTCAAAGATATAGTATAAGGACACAATTGTTTTATTGTATGAAATATTTGATATAAACATTTTGCATTTCTTAAATTTTGCCTATGAATTAGCATGTCCACTTTAAATATAAAATGTAGGCTAATCTTCATTGTCTACGTGTGTATTGCTTGTTATAACAAAAGTATTATTATGCTTTTAAAAATAATTAATAGTCATTTGACTTACATGTTGGTTTGTTTAATACATTAATGATTTCTGCATTGTGCAGTGGAATATTTATGTTTCCACTTTTTTTGTTAAAATTATGTTATCATGCTATTGTATTGATAAGGATTCATGACAGGTTTCAGCTGATAAGTATGTGCTACATATAATGGTATCAAAGATAGCATCATTGATATTGTGCATGGGAAAATGGAGTACTCTCTCCCATTGCTTATTCCATGAAAGGATTATATCAGTGAGGCTGATAAATAGTTATTGCTTGTTAGCATAGTTAATCACAAGAGAGGATTATATCCATGGTTCATATTCTATTTCCCTGTGATGAGACAATGTCTACACATTGGTACCTAGGAAAAAGATATGGAATTGGCCATATTATTGTACAACTATCTTGTTGTTTTGTAGAGCCTCTCTTTATTGTTTGATCCTTCATGAGGTTATGTAGTTAGTTTTCCACCATGTATGGTGAAGTTTTAGTATTTTAAAATTAAATAGCAAAGATAGGATAAAGTTAGATTCAGGGACACTGATTTATCTATAGTGTTTGCCTAATTGGAATAGTGTCTTTATGAAGTTGTAGTCTCTTCATCAATTTATAAACAAACAAACCAAAACTCAGGTTGTAAAACTTCTGTATGGCAAAGCAAGAGATACACAAATACAATGTTGATTTATTTTCATCAAGCAGTGATTCGCCGATGGATCGGTAAGATAGATTAATGATTAGAATAATTATGTTGTGGACATAGGCAAGGTTTTGGTGTCATGTGTGCATTTGACCTCTGATGTCTGTCCCCACCTTAAGGCAATAAATCTCTTCATATTAAATAATAATAATTGTTAATTGTGCTGCATATGATAATTGTTCTTATCATATTCTGATAAATAAAATAGCTATAGTGTAATACGCTACTTTATAATTTTGAGTTTTAGATTTTAAAATTTGCATTTGAATACACTTTTGTTTTATAATTTGAGTGCTAATTTATTTTGAATAGAGTTTAAACTTCCTATTCTACAAGATAAAATAATAGAAACATAGCCAATAATGATAGTGATAATATGAATATCACTGTACTAGTTTATCTTATATATTATGTGTGTAGTCAATGGGATATAAATTATTTTCTATACCTAATTTTATATAATGTCTCTGTCTTATTTCAGGTAATATGTCTGAAATAAATTTGTAAATAGTGTAAATAAATCTTGTTGTGTTAAAATTTTATTTAGTTGTCTGCAGTCTTATTGCTAATCACCATACACATTATTATTGTTATTGCTATCAACATATCATCTGATCATATTGAAATCATCATAAATCAATATAGTATATTTAACTATGTGTTAGTATACCAGAATAATTTTGTTAAGCCCTATAGTTTAAGAGTACATCTAAGACATGATCACTAATAATCAAAATATTATTAACCTAGATCGCATATTATTTTAAATGGTATATTAAAAGATAAACACTTAATGTAGATTTAATCAGTTTATTTGAACCCACAGCAATAACATTCAGCATGATATCTATCACTTGTCCAGTTTAACAGAGGTTGATCAAATATCAAGCGGCATTGATATTGCTTCAATAAGTTTTCAATAATTCACTATAAATGGTCATATATTTTTTTTAAAAATATACTTTAATGAATTTCATGATTAATTCACTAAAAAATTATTTACCATTAATTAAAATAGAAAGGAAAATAAATGAAGGATGAAATCTTAATTTCCATTGATTATTGATCTAAAACTTACTTTTTAAAAAAACATTCTTATAAACAAAAAAATATTGTAAATGATTTTTAATGCACATAAATTTCATTTCAAATGCTAGAAATTTGCCAACATTGTTTTGATTATCATTTTTAAATTTGAATATAAAAAGTTCATTGCAAAATATCTGATTATTAAAAAATAATATATATATAATATTGTATAAAAATGCTTTTATTTAATTTGATCAACCATCATAATCTTAATTGTTACAAATTGAATTGCTATTAAAGTAATGCTTGGATTAATTTATGAATGTTTTATACTTTTATTTTAAAGTGCATAAAACAACCAAAATTGTGGCTGAAGAAAAAAAATTTCAAATGAAATAAAAATATTTTTTAATCGTAAAGAAGGAAATCAACCTCCAGTCATGTGCTGTTTATAAATGTATATTAAAATCCTGTGCACTCCTCCATCAGTAGTAGTTTTAAAATATAAGTGAATTCTCTTATGCTTAAAGCATGTTTTCATATAAACCACCCATCACTGACTATGCTTATTTTAGGACCTGAATCTACTATATGTCTGATATTCAAATTGATAATTATATTGTACAAATTTAGATATTCTATCACAGGAGACAAAAATCTCATTTTTAGTCACCCACAATTAAACATATATTAATTATGCTTATAAAGAGAAAGGCTTTAATCCTTTCCACAGGCACTTTAAATTTTTATAATAGACAAACATGTAGTTTTTTGACTATGGAGGGAACTCTCAAACCTTGGCACAAGATAGGTATTTCATAAACATAAGAACAACTGTCTTATCTTTAACTTAATTCATATTTATATAGGCCAATCTGAGGCATCTTGATTTGAAAATCCTGATGCTGTTACTCACTTCACATTTAAATCCATTATTTTCTTTTTGACAAATTAACATTGACCTAGATATTGTGAATTTAGATTAAAGATTCTTATCTTTATAAAGAACCTATCTTGTGTTGAAGTTTGAGAGTTCCTTTTACAGTCAAATAACTACATTGTTTGGCTATTATAAACATTTAAAGCACCTGTGGAAAAGGTTAAAATCTTCTTCTTTATAATTACATACTGTCTGTTCACTCAATAAATAATTAGAACATTATATTAATTATGAATAAATGTAAATCTATTATTATTAAACACTGAAATAATTGTAATCATAAAGAAGGAAACCAACCTCCAGATATTTATTATTTATTATTATACATTCTTCAGGTATTTTGCAATAGATTTTGTATATTAAATTAAAAAATTACCAATTACAATGTCACCATACTTCTAGTACTTTCTAAAATATTTTTACTTTCAATTGTTTCTAATTTCTTTTTTTTTTAATATAAATTTTTTTTTCGATATATATATTTATGTTATTTCACATTTATAATAATACTCCAACAATATAAAAAATATATTTATTTTAAATACTAACATTTACTGCATTAAATTGTTTTATTAATATTATATTTTAACTTAAAATAAAATTTCCTAGGGAGCAGCAATGCATTTTGTTTATGAGATGAAATTATATAAAGCAATTGTGAATTTAGAAGATCAGAAATAAAATCCAAAATGGTGCTAACTGGTTTCAAACATGATGCAAAAATAATAACAAAATAATCATCTTGGAAAAAAAATGTTATAACATTTTGGAATAGTATTCACTAGTAATGGGTCATTTCCATATAATATTCAAAACAATGTCTTCAGAAGTTATAACGTTTTGGATCTGACCCTTAGGCATAGAGTTAATTTTGAAATAAATGCGTTTCTTTATTTGGTTAATATGCTTGTTTATCAATATTTACCAATATGAATCTGCTATATGAAACTATATTATTATTAGTTTCAAAACTTCATTGCAATGTATTAAAATATCGAATATCTATCTATATGTAAATAATTAGTATATGAGATAATTTTTAATATGAAATTGAAAAATAATGAAAGATTTGTAGTCGGAGAGATTGTTTTAATATATTGTTCTTGATAGATGTGTTAAATAAATAATAAAAAAAGCATAATGCATATTAATTTGTTTTTTATTCTACAGTATAAGAGTGAGATTCTTAAAAATCCTGTTATGGTTCAGGTGATCAACTTTATGTAGATAGATAGATAGATAGATAGATAGATAGATAGATAGATAGATAGATAGATAGATAGATAGATAGATAGATAGATAGGTAGGTAGGTAGGTAGGTAGGTAGGTAGGTAGGTAGGTAGGTAGGTAGGTAGGTAGGTAGGTAGGTAGGTAGGTAGGTAGGTAGGTAGGTAGGTAGGTAGGTAGGTAGGTAGGTAGGTAGGTAGGTAGGTGAGGTAGGTAGGTAGGTAGGTTGGTAGGTAGGTAGGTAGGTAGGTAGGTAGGTAGGTAGGTAGACAGGCAGGCAGGCAGGTAGGTAGGCAGGCAGATAGGTAGGCAGAGAGGCAGGTAGGTAGGTAAGTCAGTTGGTCGGTCAGTTGTTTGGTCGGTAGGTAGGTGGGTGGGTAGGTAGGTAGATAGGTAAGCAGGTAGGCAGGAAGTAAGTAGATAGGTAGATTAAGTGGGTGGGTGGGCAGATAGATAAGTAGGTAGATAGGTAGGGAGGGAAGGAGGTAGTTAGGTAGACAGACCTACATACAGACAGGTAGGTAGATAGGTAGTTAGATAGACAAACAGGTGAATGGATGGACAGATGATTAGACAGATAGGTAGATAGTCTCTAGTTAAACAAAGGATCATTTAAGAACTGCAATAAATGAACTACTGAATATTATAACGCAAATTTTAATTGTCGGTATCATTTATTTACGGATGTTAATTTGTTGAATGTATAATATATGAAATTGAATTGATATTAATGGTGATAATTGTTATTTATTAGAATCATAATTGTTGCTAAAATATTTATTGCTCATTTTAATCACAAATAATATATAATTTGTCTCAATGAAAATTATTCAGAAATTGTTTATTACATTCAGAAATTCCTAAAGGTGAATAGATTACAAGAATAGATTGATGGTGGGTATATTTATTTGTAAAAAAAAACAATCTAAAACCTTGTGTAGTTCATTACTATTTTATGGATAGGAAATTCTTGAATTGACAGTATAAAATCAACTGAGGTTTATTCCACTTAAGAATATATATTTTTTAACCAACTTTATTAGAGAAAGAATTTTTATTTACCTTAATATCTTGTATATATTTATTTTCTAAAATTTATCATAAATTTTTAAAAATATTAAAATCTGTGGCTTTGTAATTTTGAGCTTATACTGTTATATATATTCAACAGTCTTATGATATAATGATATTCTTCTACTATGTCAATAACCTAGAATGTATAGAAAGTGGATTAGATATGGAAACTTTTCAGTTTTGAAATAGGCTTGGGATTTTTCTTTTAGGAAATTAGCCCAAGCCAATGTAACTAAACATTCAAAGTTGGCTGATAGATGTGTATTTAGCCATTAGAGGATAAAACAATCATCAATAAGATAAATTTATTATTAATTACAAATATCTTAATTTTTGTATATAATATTTAGAATCTCATCAAAATATTCCATATCTATCTAAAGTATCATAGTAACATGCACTGATATAATATGATCACGATATCATTTTAAAGATTCATATTTACTTTCAACATGTTAGTCCACTAATTTATTCTTAAGTTTTTTGTTAATCTTTGAACTTCTCCCTTTAAATCTTTAAATTGTTTATGAATTTCAATATTATTTTATTCTATAGGCAAATAGAGAAAGTCACATGTTTTTTTTCTTAAATTAAATCATTAATAATGCAATCATGGTAGAAAAAAATTTTTAAGTGAATCATAAACTTATATCCATAATAGATTTCTTAATTTCATTTCTCAATAACATGACCATCTTAAAAATTCAAAACTATAATGTTAACAAGCTATCAAATGTTAACCTAAGTAGTAGGCTAAAAAAGTAATATTTTTTCTTCCATATGTTTGAATATAATCCACTTGTACTAATCTATGCAATATAGATGATTCCTGACATATCCATAAAATGTCATTGTTTGTTCATCGATATAAATATATACATAAAAGCAGTCAACTTTTAAACAATACCAATATCAATAACAATCAACAATCTTAATCTGTTGTCAAGGCAACCTCATCTTAATAATAAAGGTGGAAATCCACCTTTATCTGTGGTCTAATAAGTTTATATACTAAAGATTGCAACTTTCCTACAGAAAGTGAATTTATTATTTCCAAAAGCATTAAACAGGTAAATATAATCTATTCTGAGAAGCAGACTAACAAATAGTCAATTATGACATTTAAACTGCAATTGTAACTTTAAAACTGCACTCTAACTATGTATTACTTATATAATAAAGCTAATAATGTTCAGGGTAGCCTTTAAAATAATTCGTTTATCTAATCAAAGTGTTCTTCATAATCCATATTTGTGTGAAAATTCAGAAATCTTTAAGTTCACAAAATCAATACTATTATTTCCAATGATTTTGGATCATTATTTATTGTTGTTACTAACAAGTGCATTTTTAAAAAATCAATCTTTTTACAGATATTAACAACAATTTTATAAATCTTACTTTTGGATCTAATTTTTGAGCCTAAAAATATCATTATACATTTTTTAAAATATAATATAATTTTTTTATTGAATGAATCTAAGAATTCTAATAATAAAATACATTAAATCAAATATGGCATGAATGCAATATTATGCAGTCTCTCTTCCAAAAGAAAACTATTTGTTGATATAATCAAATTTCTTTTCTTGGAAGTTTCACTAAGAACAATTTCAACAATCGTTATTTATGCTATGACAAATTCTTATTACAAATAATGATGTAGGAATTGGAGAATCCATTTCAAGAAGAGTTCATCCATTTTATATCCATATATTTAGAAAATACGTTATTATTACCCATTCCTACTTTGTCATTATTACCATTTCTATTACTTAAAAGAGCAATCCACAGGCTGGATGATCTAGAAAGGTTTTATTAAACCATTTTTAAATCATCCTTTATACTCACTTACTAAGTAAAGAATATCTGTTCCAAACAAAGATAATGTGACTTTTTGTTATTATTACTACCTTATGCAAGATTCGAACTAAAGACTTCTTAAACTAGTAATTAGATTATGAAATATTATATTCTTACTGCCACCTTATATTTTTATTTATGCTTTAATAAAAACAAATCCATTTATCTTTATCTTTGTAATAATGCTTGTTTTATTTAATTTAGTTAATCTGACATCCAATTTATAAAGGGATATTATGTTTATAACAAAAAGAGACAAAAGAACGACCGGAAACAGTACTTGATCTTTATTGAAAAAACATTTTATTCTACAATGCAGCAGTGTCTATTCTTAGCTATATAGCTATACGTTAATAGTTTTAAGATATTCTGAATGGTTAAATGAGTGCTGATGTTCTAATATAAAACAGAAATTCCATTGTTATCTAAGGCATCTTTTATTGTTGAAAAAAGTGGAAATATGTACATAGCTAAAAATAGTATGTGGTTTATTACCTTATTTAACTAGGTTTTCTTTGACCAATTATTAAAAAGATTTTGAATTTATTTAAGAATTTTTTAACTGTCTGAAAATTGTCTATCTGTATTACCGATTGGACTCTCTCTCCTTGCTCCAGATCATGATAAGCTGTGTGAATGCGTGTGCTTGTGTATTTACCATATACGCATGATAGTGATATATAAATATTTGTAAAGGTCAATATTTGAATATTTATTACCAAGTAGTATTAATTATTTTTGTATAGAAATAGGCGATAAGCATATAATTTCTTTAGGGATAATATTTAAATTATTTATTATATTCATTTATTTCATGCAATATACTAACATATAAATTAAATGTTTAATAATGTATAAACAAATAGTAAGTAATTTAAATATTATCACCTTTAAAAAACAATTATATATATTTACTATTATTATTATACGTAATTATTAATTCTTTGAAACCCCATATTGCATTTCAGCTGTTCTATCATTTTAACATATTCAAATATTTTAATTATTAATATCTAAAATTATTTCACTGCTGCTTCAGATAAGTCATCATAAACTTGAAATTTTCAGGAAAGCTGTTTTAACGCTTAATAGAACGGTGTTTGTTATAGCAAGGGAAGTGACGTAAGCTGTTTTCAAATGTAATGTTTAACATTTTAAACTGACTGCAGTCAAATTTCTTTTCTCTGTATATAACATCTCTATAGGTTTTTTTGTTTTTGATTAAAACACTTAATTTTATTTGCAAATGCGTAAACTTAAAAATAAGACAAAACACGCTTTTCAGAAATGTTGCTATATTTGATAATCCAGGTAAAATCTTGTTTTTCAAGATTATAATTTATAATTTGCTAAAAAAAAAAAAATCGTTCATTTATTTTTTAAATCAATAAGCTTTAATTGCCTTTTTGGTAAAATGAGCTAATAAAAGCATTGATCTGTAAGTGAATATTAGAAAAAGTAAAGTGAATGAATGCTTCGTCACCCGTGCGATGCATTATAGCATTTTGACCTTTATCAGGCCTTATCATGTGATCAGATGAGATGGTATGTGTTGTATTTGTTAAGCGAGTACAGATAGACTTTTGCAAAACTAATGAAATAATTGTGAGCTTTTTATTAATATTTTTTTTTAGATTTATAATTTATTCAAATTCTTAAAGATATTTTTTCTTTTTAAATAGGCGCAGCAGTAAAGATTCGCCGTCGCATTACACGCGGGCATGCATGTTGAAGATTGAAAGAAAACAGGCGGTGCGCTCGCACACAATGAGCCAGCAGAAACCGAATGGAGGTTTACAAAGTACAGTTACGTCTCTGCCATTGATCAGCCTTGAAGATCATTATACTATTATTCGAATGCTAGGTTCTGGAACATATGGAGAAGTGCATTTAGCCGAACATAAACAAACAAAAACAAAAATTGCCTTAAAAATGGTCCACAAAAATGCTAGTAAATATAAAGATTTTAAGAGAGAGTTTGACTACAGCTATTTTCTTTCACCTCATCATAATATTGTTAACACTTTTGATGTGGCTTTTGAAACTAAATCTAGTTGGGTATTTGCTCAGGAGTATGCTCCCCGCGGTGATTTATTTGATGCAATCACACCTGAATCGGGATTGAACGAAACAATCGTAAAACAAATTGTGAAACAGGTGGCTTCTGCGTTAGAGTTTATGCATAGCAAGGGACTTGTTCACAGAGATATTAAACCTGAAAATGTTTTAATTTTCGATGAGGAATTTCAGCGAGTGAAGCTTATGGATTTTGGCATGATCAGAAAATCAGGAACCTTAGTTAAAAAACAAACTGGATGCATACCGTATACACCACCAGAAATTTGTGAGGCCGTCCATAACGAAGGTTATCATGTTGATCCTAGTACTGACGTTTGGGCATTTGCAGTTATGCTATTTTGTTGCTTGACTGGAAGTTTTCCTTGGGAAAAAGCTGATATAACGGATGTACATTATAATGAATTTTTGCAATGGCAAAAGCGTAAAAGTACAAAAATACCTGCTCAGTGGAAAAAATTTACACCTCGTTTAATGAGACTATTTAGAAAAATGATGGAAGGACGATCTGACAGAAGATGCTCTATTAAAGAATTACAAAAATATATGCAGGACAAATGGATTAAAAAAGAGAAAACTTCTAAAAATGATAGTGACAGTGGAAGTGTAACTAATTTAATGGAAGAACTAAATGAAATGTTAGAAACTTATGGAATAGAAACCACCATCGACAGGATTACAAAAAAAGAACGTGTACATGAATGGGTATTATCGACTCTACCATAGATCAATGAATGTGAGTGTTTGTATTTATGTATGTGTGTATATATATATATATACTAGCTTGGATGTGTATATAAAAGTATGTACGTTTTTTAAATATATATATATAAAGTAAGACTATGTCTGTATATTTATTTATACTATAAGAGTGTGTCCATGCATATTAAAAAATATGTATCATATGCACATTATATATATATATGAGTGAGTGTCGAATCAAACATATAATTTCTATATTTTTTACATATATTATGTATTTAATTCATAAATTAGAGTTAGACAAATAAACAGGAATATCTTTAATAGTTTTACACTGGTGAATTATTGATTATTCAAACATGATCTTTTAAGAGTCAATAATATGAAACTGTCATTAACCTTTCATCAGATATTCTTTACTACCTCATTAGAATTTATTTCTAAAAAAAAATTAAGTTGACTTTAAATGCTTCAATTTCTAATTTGTATAGCAGCAAAAATATAATATTAATTATGACATATATTCCCATTATTTTGTCTAACTCCGATATATGTCTACATGATGTATATATTATTCTGATGTGTGTGCGCTTTATGTAACACACACAAACATATAAATAAAGAGAGGGCGAGAGAGATAAACACATGTGTAAAAGAGCATGGGCATGCATATTGGGTATGACATGTTTTCTACATTTATATATTCTGTGTATATTATGCATGTGTTTGCATGTATATGTATACTGTGTTATATGCATTTGGTTGATTAATGGGTAATTATATATTCTTTATTAGAGGATGAGGCAAATTTAAAAGAATTCAGTTCTGACAGATGAGTATATTGTAATATGATGCAGTCATTAACAATTATGAAAAAGATTTGATAAACATATTGATGATGTATTTATGGTTTACTAGTAATGTTTCCATATATCTGTGACAAATATAAGTAAAGCAGACTTTAACTAAGCAACTGCAAATCATTTTTTTTATAAAGGAAAGTGAAGACAAGTGCATTACTTACCGGTCATCAATTTGCAAATAGTGATTGGTTTGAGCAATATTCATCCTAGTTTTATCTTCTAGTAAAAAGTAATGACATCTATTTACCGATTGAAATTGAATGGCTATCTGTACGATTATGGGTCTGCTTTCTGAGGTAAAAAAAAAAAATCTTAATTCTGATAAGAATCTTAAATTTTCTTTTAAAGTTGAATCTGAATGAGGTTTGAATTCAGATTTTAATCATAACAGGCATGCTATTACTACAGCATAAGGTGCTTAATATATTACAAATAGACATTCACAATATTCATCGGCAGTAGATATATTCACAGTATATATTTATAATAAATATTTGCATACACATGTCAAACGTATATTTATAATATATGGAAGAGTATTCTTTATTATTATTACTATGTGTGTGTGTGTGTGTGTGTGTAAGAAAGAGTTAATGTCTAATTAATTGAATGAATTTCAATAGTGCTCAAAAATTCGTTATGTGATATATTCGTAAGTTCTATTACGTGGTTAAATTCTACATCATGCAAATATTTACGTTGTAATTTTAGTTTAAAAAGCAAGAAAATTGCAACTTTTAATGATTTTGTAATTTGTTTTAATTTTGTATAAAGTGACATTGCAACGGCCACTTCGAATTAAAATCTTTCACTGACGTCTATTAAAAGTGGAGGTAGATTATAAAGTTTAACGGTTGCTTTATTTTAAATAAAAATGAGATAAGTTAAATTATACGCAAGTATTCTCATTTCTGCGAATTTATATTTGATCATATTTAATTTAAATGTATATTCTGGACGGTGTATTATTTTTATACTCATATATATCTTAAAATAAATTAATTAGTTCTAAAAATATAAAAAATAATAACTCCATGAATCATATTAATTAATTTCAATTTCAAAAGAGTCTTTCTTATGTCTTAAAGGGATTTTTTTTTTTTTTTTTTGAAATGTTAAACGTTATCTCATTTTATTTTTAAGTTCTATTAGTTTCAACTTTTATTATTTTAAAACGAAAATATATATAACAAAATATTTTTGAATTTAAAACAAAAATATTTACAAACTATAAAGGCCCACAAACTCATATTTCATCATCATTATAATTATTATTTTGAATTTCAGATCCAATTTTTTTAAAATTAAGAATAAAGTTAACAAATTTACTCCCATTTAAATTGTTTCCAAAAATATACATAAAAACTTTATTCAATAATAAAGCTTTAGTGCCCCATCATTTAGCACAATGTGCTCGCAAATTCTTTAGACATTCCGAAAAGCTTTCATAGAAATAAACTAAATCAAAATTCGCTCTAAAAATTAAAATGAGTTGAAAGCAAGCGATTCCGTCTAACTGATAAAGTTTAATGTAATGATGAATATTGAACAGTGTATTTTTTTGGTAGCATTTAAATATAGTATCAATTAGAAAAATGTGTTGTAAAATTTTTATAGCCCACTTAAAAGATTTGTGCACATTTGTTTTAAATATAATAAAAACTAAAATTACAATAATCTACCACCATATTTTATTAGTTACGCCACTAGTGTTTAGTATTATTGATATAATTCACAAATTTAAATGGTGCTACTTTAAGATAAATGTTTATATTAAGGAAGTTGGAATAAATACTTATTGCTCATTAAAAAAAATTAAAACAAATACAGTACATATTTATTTTGAATATATATTGTATTAGCCAAATATTAATTCTAGAATTAATAATATATCTTTTGTTTTATTTTACTCTTTGAAAACCAGAACAAATATTTTCCTATGTATTGTATAAAAATAAATCCTACTGATATTAACCGAGCCAAGTTTGTTTGAAGTGATTGTTATTAATGTAATTGCTCTGTATTTTTTTTGTTGGTACAATCATTCCCTCTGATTTGAGATATTTTCATACTATAGATTTTAATAAAATAAATTATTGTTTGAATCAAATTGTTATTTTATTGCGTTTTATCTATTAAAATAAATTATATATGTGTTATGCAGATATGTTAAGTTGTATTGAGGTAACTAGTTCATAATTAAATAAACTAATACATAATTATTAATAATTGCTTCTCATCAAATAAAATATATTTTAAAAAATACTAAGTTTTAAATTTTTTAGGACAAAATTAAACGATGTTTATTTTTAATATTATATCTACTATGATAACACTATAAACTTTGGATTGTTAATTATCTTATCTTGATAAAAATCTAAAGGAGTGTTTTTTAAAAAAAAAAAGAATTTACTATTTGATGGAATTAAGTAAAATATATTATATTGCATAAATTAAAACTATCAGGTATTTACAAATAAGCAGAAAAATAAAGTTAATAATATGTTAGATGGTAAAATAGCTTGATATGAGTTATACATTTGGAAAAGGAAGGATTTAGTTTTGTTATTAAAGGCAAATATAAATCAAAGATCATTATATTTATATTAAATTTAATTGCGCATAGTATAATTTTAGTCAACATGTCTGCTAATAATAATCAAATGTATTTTCATTTTCTGTTGACTGATGTTGATTTATTTGAGTCTTTAAAAAGGGAACTAGAAAAGACATTAATACCTATTTGGTTGCTAGATGTTGAAATATGTTTGATGCATAAAAAATGAAAAGATTAATTCATTATAACCTAAGGCAGTACAGTAGAAAAGTGATTTTGTTTTTTCCAATTAGACCTCCTCCTTATCATCATCATCAGCATCATCATCATCATTATTATTATTATTATTGTTGTTGTTGTTCTTTTTTGTTGTTGTTGCTGTTGTTGTTGTTGTTATTATTATTATTATTATTATTATTATTATTATTATTATTATTATTATTATTATTATTATTATTATTATTATTATTATTATTATTATTATTATTATTATTATTATTATTATTATTATGTTGCAAAGCAAAACTTTATTGAGTCTAAAAAGTTACAGAGTCACATCTAGTACTATATTGATTTGTTACAAATGCAAAACAAATTACAACAACTTTCAGTATATAAGTCTTTATCATTTCTGCATACTTTCTTTCTTGTTTTTAAATTTGGTCTTCTATTTAGTTCAGTTTATGCTTGCATCTCTTTGAAGTTGGAAAAAAAGCTGATGTTGAAAATGTCATCATCTATCATATTGGACTTTATATTTTATAGACTGGATCTTTGTTTCAAGTGTGACCATGTGGCTGCAAACACATCTGGTTGAGCTAGGATGCTGTCTCTTTTTCTGAACAGTTCTAGTTTTATTGATGATGTTGCTGGGTGGCGTCGAGGGTTATTACAAGTGCAAAAGTGCATCTGGTACACCAGTAGGCATAAAGGCTATATGTTGCTGCACGAATAGCAGGGATGTTGCCTTTTTTAAATGTATTTATTATTTCATCAATTGAAATGATAGCCTTTCTATATGTGGTAAACATTGTGTGTCGTATTGTTTCTAGGGCACTGCAGGAATGAAGAAAATGATTTTGTGTCTCTTCTTCTCTATGACATAGCCCACACATGGGGTCTATATTTGTATAAAATCTAAGGAAATGTGTTGTGGGTAGAGCATTAAGATTAAGCTTAAGTAGAAAATCAAATAATTTTGGTTCTAATGACCATTTTCTGAATTGTTGCAGTAGTTGCCTGTTGTCTATCCCAAGAACTGATGGATGTAGATTAGGTGTCTGGTTTGGATATAGTATATTATAAATGTCCCAGTATGTATACTTGTTGTTATTATTGAGTGATATTTTGTTGTATATTGGTTTGAGTTCTTTATTATTATTATTATTATTATTATTATTATTATTATTATTATTATTATTATTATTATTATTATTATTATTATTATTATTATTATTATTATTATTATTATTATTATTATTATTATTATTATTATTATTATTATTATTATTATTATTATTATTATTTTTTGTTGTTGTTGTTGTTGTTGGTGGGGGGGGGGGCGCGCGGGCGCGCGGCGCGCGGCGCGGGGGCCGCCGCCGGGTACTACTACTACTACTACTACTACTACTACTACTACTACTACTACTACTACTACTACTACTACTACTACTACTACTACTACTACTACTACTCTACTACTACTACTATTATTATTATTATTATTATTATTATTATTATTATTATTATTATTATTATTATTATTATTATTGGATAATATTATTATATTAATGGTGCTGAATATTTCTTTTTAAAAATTTTAATGTGAATATAAATAGAAATAATGAATTTGGACCCAAAATTATTGAAAATAAAAATATTGGTGCTTTGCAATCAAATAATTTGGAATTTTATTTCAAAGCAACTTTATTAAGTCACTAAAGTATGATCCACACTGTGCAGGAATTATATTCTGTCACCTGCAACAGTGGGACCTAGAGGCTACAATGATACATTGATATTTTATAACTGGGTGGTGACTCAAAGCAATAGAACCCTCTTATATAATAGATTAGTTATTAAAGATATATATATATATATAAATACATCCTGAGTACAAATATCAAAAAAAGACACTAGAAGGGAAAAAAGGACATAAATTATCATAGATCAAATATCAGTCAATCAAAGAGATCCTACGTCCTTTTGAGGTAAAGTCCATGCAAGACAATTGACTCTCAACCCACCTGGAAAGTCCTCAAGCAGCTCCCCCAGACCCCATCCATGATCCTTCAGCCAGAACTCAGTTTAGTGAGAACCCAGACCCACTCCTTGGACAAGGTTAAACCACTTTGGCCCCCTTGTAAGTGGGTTACAATTAATCTGGGTGTGACATTGGTTCAGCATGTCCAGAACATCAACCAAATCAGAGAAGGCCATGAAAACATTGTCAGATCATCCCTAAACCTGGGTGTGGTGATGATTGCTGACTGATCCTGCCAATCAACAAACCCTTCATAGCCATCACCTCTACCCTTGAGACCAAGAATTCAGGAAAAACCAAAAAAACAATAATTAGACTCATGGTCCCATTAAGTCCTCAGGTTCACAATCCAGTTTGTATTATATAACCTTGTTCTGAACTAAATTGTGATAAAATTTCAATTATGATTCTGCTTTACTGATCCTATTGACTTCTTTTAATCCAAATTGAGTTCTAATTCTTGATTCTTAATTAAAGTTCCAATTATAAAATCTAATGGTTTGTATTTAGTCTTTGGGGTTTTTTTTTAATAATTTAAATCTAAAGGGATTGAATAATTAATTGCTTCAATGTTTTTGTCTAGGCCCATAACATCCAATAAATCCATTTTATTTCTAAATCATTGTTTTTTATCTTCTAATTCACTTCATTGTAATTCTAAGTCAATTTGAAACTTTTTTGAAGAATTTTTTTTTTGGCGGGGGGCATCCCAATTGCACTGGGAGCGGCCCAATAACTTTTGATCTAATCATCATAAATTTCTAATTTTTATGCAGGGAGGTATCTTAAATCATAATCCATAATGTTTAATTCTTTATTTGAGATAAAATTAATATTTAAAATAATTTCTTTCCTGCAAAGTTTTGTCACATTTGGCCACCCCTGGTGCGACACTACGATATCGTTATTTTTTCTTTATGAATAATTTAACATTTGAAAAACATTTTTCTATGGTTTTAGACTAATCTTTTCATTTGGCATGTTTCTTCAACTGTTTTTCATCCTCCCTGACTGGTTTGTAGTTGTTGAAAGCAGTTTTATTTCTTGGTATCAGGAGTTAAGTTTGAATTCTTAGGAATATCATCGTTGAGCATTTTTTCTTCACTTTTATTTTTACAGGTATTAATTTTCTAATCGTTTTAAATTAGTTCCATCATCAAAATTAGGATTTTTGTTATAATTTCCTATTTTGAATTATTAGGTTTCATTTTAAATTCATTTTCTCATTTTCAATCTTGTTTTAATGATTCCAGTAATTACTTATATTAGCTTTTGCTTGATTAATGGTGGCTGTTTTCATAGAATAAAATGATTGATAAATTGAATTTTTTTGACTTAAAACTGATTTAAAATTTCTTGAAAAGGTGTAAAAGGTTAAAACACGCAATCACTTATGTTTTAGCATGCATCTTCTTACCAACTCCCATCTTGAATATGTGAATCCTCCGATCCTTGTGGAGCCAGTGAGCAGTGATCTACTCTCATTATCAACAGGAAGTGATGTATATAATTTGGAATTTTTTGCATATTATTCTAATTTCTTGTATTATTCTAATACAAGAAATCTTGATTTAGACTGAAATATCATTGTAAAAGAAATACATATACATTCAAGTTCATAACTTATAACAACTAACAGATAGAAAGTTCAAAGTTTGCTAATCCTTATAAATGCAGATTATTGGACAGATTATAGATTAATACTCCCAAGGTTAAAATAATAGCTGCATTACATTAAGAAATATTTGCCATTAGTTTATTTAAAAGCAATATATTATCCAGTGCTAAATTTTAACATTTATTAAGTCTCATTTTTTTCTTCTTGGAGACTTTGAAGCAGGTGTTGATACAAAAAATAGACTTTGGCCAAAAGTTATTGGAAATAATGGTATTAGGACTGGAAATTTAAATGTTTTTGTCATTATTGAATTTATGCACAATGCATGGATTAACTATCACAAAGGCTTTATTTAGGCAGAAAAGCACCACAAAGAAACATAGATGCATCAATACTCAAAATAATGGCATTTAATAGATTACATTATTGTTAAAAGTCACAATACAAGATAGGTTCTCATTGCATGAGCAATCTCAATATTTTTCCAATCATATTTCACAAGAAAATTTATATTTATGCTTTAGAAAAATCTACTATACAACTGAATTTAAACAGCTATTAAACACTAAAATTGCTAATTTGAATCTTTAGAATTGTCGTATTACTGAAGCATGAAATTCTCTTAATGAGTGTATTATGGATACAAGTAATTCTATTACTGAGTTCACTAAAAAGAAGAATCTTGAAAATGATCATATTATTAGTAATTTAATTAAAAAGAAGCATATGGGATTTTTTGCTTGGCAAAATTATAGATTAAATGTAAAACTTTATGAATATAAAGATCTGTAGAAAGACTACTGAGAAGAAGTCATAAAAGTGAATAGTGGATTAAAACTGCAGAGAAGATACAAATATTCACTGTTCATGGTCATTCTAGATATTTTTGATGCATTGAAAGCAACATATAGACCTGAGAAAATCCTATTAAATCCAGCAATGGCATTATCATATGTGATAATAATGTTTTGAACAGGTGGATGAAGTGTTTTCATTATCTTTTAAATAGTGATACAAGAATTGATGTGAAGACTTTTAATAAAAAATACATTTATCTACTCATTTAGATTTGAACAAAGATAGCAAGTTTTATGAAGTCAGAACAGCTCTTTGTGATGGCAGCCATCTTGCAAGCAAGTAGTTGGTTGCAGATGGTTGTGGGTTTGCCTCCTGGATGATGCTATGACATATGAAAAAAAAATGAAAAGGCTGAAGTTCCTGATAAAATTCTTAAAGAACTTTTAAAATATAATGGTGATATATTAACTTCAAAATATTGGATTTTTTTAGAATATCTGGAACCAAGAAGATGTGCTATTCGATTTTAAGAATGCTTTTATTACTCCAATTTTTAAAAACAAACCAGAATAGACATTATTGCAGTAATTATCATGAAATATTATTGTTATCTACTATAGCAAAAATACTTTCAAAAATATTTTTGAATAGATTGCTTCCAATTATAGATGAATAGTTTCCAGAGACTCAATGTGGTTTTAGAAAATTAGGAAGTACTACAGACATAATCTTTGTTGTTAGGAATATGCAAAAAAAAGTATTGGGAAAAAAGGAATGATTTATATATTATTTTTGTTGATTTGGCCAAGGCATTTGATTCAATTAATAGAGCAGTTCTATGGGATTGCTTGAATTTAGTTGGTTGTCCATCAAAATTTATTCATATTGCTTAACTTCTATATGATGGAATGAGAGGGAGTGTTGTTATTATAGCTGGAAAGTCAGACATTTGAAATACAAACTGGTGACATACACAAATGTGTACTTGTTTCAATATTGTTTAGAATTTTTATGACAGTGATCTTTGAAATAGTTTATAGGCAGATTAATCAGACAGAAATCAAGATATGATACAGGTTTGGTCATAGAATTTTTAATTTGAATTAGTTAAAAGCAAAAACAAGAACTTCATTTTTTTGGATTTAAACTATATTGATGACTAATTTTTCCAGTTCAAAAAATGATTTAGATAATGCTCTTAAGATTTTGAATGCAATTTATAAAGATCTCAATTTCTTAATTAATGTTCAAAAAACTCCAAGTTCTTTATGAGCCAGTAACTAAAAAAAAATTCCTCAGCAACTTTTAGCTTGAATGGGTATCAACTTGAGAATGTAAACCAGTTTAAATACATTGATAGTTTTATAAATAGAAAAGTGGACTTAGATGTTGAGATCCAACACAGATTCCAATGTGCTGCTGCTACTTTTAACAAGTTAAGAATAGAGTATTTTACTATAGGGAAATAACTATTATAACTAAATAAGTTATATATAAAGCTGTAATTTTACCTAATTTATTGAATGGATGTGAAACTTTGACATTCTATCAATGCAATATAAAGACATTAAAAACGTTTTATTTAAGGTTGTTCCTAAAATTTTAAAAATACAATGACAATGTCATAAAACTAATCATTATGATCTTCATGATGTGAAAGTATTGCATCCACTATTGTAAAATCACATCTTTATTGGAGTGGGCATGTAAAATGAATGATCAATGGAAGATGTAATAAAAGGATATTTTATGGTGAACTTGAATGTGGATTTTATAAAAAAGGTAGATGTCATCAAAATTACAAGGATTATCTCAAAGAAATTTTAAAGAATTGCAATCTTAATTGTTTCCATTGGGAAAAAGTGGCAGAGAATAGAATAAATTTGAGAGCTATAATTATATATTGTGTTGAATTATTTCAAAAGAAAAGTTTTCTCCTGAGAAAACTAAAAGATAACAGTAAAATATTAAGTAAATACAAAATTAGATCAGCATGTAATATATGTAGATATATTTGTGTTTTACAGATTGGTTTGTATAGTCACTGCATAACTCATTTTTAGAGTAGTTCTCTCTCTCTCTCTCTCTCTCTCTCTCTCTCTCTCTCTCTCATACTCACTCACTGTCTTTCTTTATTTCTCTTATTTTCTTTTTCTTTTTTTAGTTGGGAATGGCCATATTCATTTTTGAATAGCTGTTTTTTATTACTATTCATTATTAAATTACTTATTTGAATTTGGACGATTATCATTTTACTGTGGCTGTGAATATAAGTAAATATTTTCCTGGGTTCTTTTAACAAAAAAAAAAAAACTTGACAATGATTTTATTATTAATGATTTGCTTTTAGAATAATACATTTAATGTGAATTTGTAAAGCAACATAATGATTAAAGAAGTAGAAATTGACAACTGAAAAGAATATTTAAATAGATGGGTGATTTAAAATTGCAAAGATGATACATATGATTGAAAAATGACAATATAATTCTATTGATTTTATAAATTGATAATAATATATGAATGAATATTTTGATCACTTTCTGGAACAAAAATTGAAATGTCTATTTACATTGAGATATTCCTATGTATTGAAACAGTCGACCCTAGTTCAAGATTGAGTTTCACTGTTCTACCACAGCCCACGTTTCATCCTGCTTCTTTGTTTTTTTTTGTAAAATGTATATAAACCATACGTATATTTCTGAGAAGTGTCTATGAGATTTATAAATATAAGTCTGAAAGAAAAAATTTCTTTAATTATTTTAAATATTAACCTTTATAGATGCGAATCAGATATATACATATATTACAGGAACATTATATAATTAAAAATACTAAATAATTTTGTGTCTTTTTTTACTTTTATTTTAATACTTTGTAATTACTTTTTTTTGTCATAAAACTACATAAAAATTCAAGATGGAAGGTGCAGTCGGTAACTGTCCAGGAATAATTAAAGGGGTGGGAAGTTTGTCTCATGATTTTAAAAGGAATTTGTAAATTAAAGTTAAGGAAAGTAAAATCTAAAACAAAATTAATTGATTTTAGTTAGCTATTAACATTTTTATCAAATCCATTTCCAATCTGGAAATTGGTTTGAATTTATTTTGGACAGTTACCTCTTGACTGCATCTCTACTAATAATAGAGAAATGATTTTTGTAAATTAAGGATCCATTAGAGTCAGAAAGTCTAATTAAAACAAGCATTCTTTGAGTGGCTAAAAACTGACATAAATAGGGCTAAAAATCTATTGTGTCAGAGTTTGGCCAATCGTTGTTAGCCGACTTCAAATCTGTTAAATTTTTGAGGGGCCTAAGCCACCTTCCCCTCCATCTTCAACTCCACTCTTCACTATGCAGAGATATAGCTCCTACCACTCAAGAGTGCCCATGCCATCAAAGAATGCCACCTGCCACAAAAGATTAATCAATACTTCATAAAATCTTGAAAACACAGTATAATCGCATTAGCCAATTCTAATTTGTAAATTAATGTTTTCTTTATGTTTAATTTTTTTAAAAACTCACTAATCGATGAATATGTTAATCTTTTTGTATCAATTCTCTACAATCCAAACTAATGTTACTACCAAACCTTTCATCCAACTCATGCTTCTTATTATTTTTATAATTTAGTGTGGTTATAATTTAATTTTAATATTTTTATATTTTTCACTTAATTTTATTTGTAAATGGCAACCAAACCTAGTCTTATGACCTTCTATATTCTGCTGTGGAATAGAAAGGGGGGTAATGGGTTCTTGTTATTTATTTCTAAATATCTCATAAGATTGGGTTTGTATTTTAAATGAATACCTGCTTTTAAATAAATGTTTTATCGTAAATTTATACAAAATGTATAAATACTTTGCAATCTGGGGTGAATATTGGTGTCTGTTAATTTTATGAATTTCTTTATTGATCATCATCACCAAAAAGGCTGACAACTTAAATCTATTTTGTAATTTGCACTTCTAAGTGTGTGAATTTTAGTTTTTTTTAAACAAAATATTGATTCAAGAAAGGGAAGCAATGCACGCTTCATTAATTATAGCTTAACTTATGATAAATGACTTTAGCTTACATGGGTCATTATTTTAGCATATCATTACATATTTGTTAAACCATTTAAGGCTTTCTTTTAATATTTAAATTCAGTGACTTTATATTCTTATAATACCATTGCTAGCTTACATCAAATTATTAATAAACCGCATAGGGGTTTGATCTGATTTGCCTGTACCTCATTCCAGGGAGTCATGATCATCTTCATTTGTCATTCTTCTCCAATTATATATTTATATACTGCTTTGATTTGCCTGTACCTCATTCCAGAGATTCAAAGCCTCCCATCTTTTAATATTCTCATTCATGATAGAAGTCTAAGTCTATTTCTAGAACATGTAGGTTAGTATAGATGAAGCTCTGTATAGCTACACTATGATCCGGCCCATAGAAACTTCTTGCCTACTTTTTCTTTCTGTACCATTCTAGTATGAAGCTGGCATGTACCACCTTTAAAAAAATTGGAAAATGACCTTGTCCTGGCCAAATGTGCCATTTTCTCTCGCTGATATTACACTAGTACTGCCATTTCTTATAGTTAGTTTTCTAGCCTGTTTAGCAAAATAAATTGTAATGATGTATGATAATAAAATGTTTTTCTCTTTGTAATATTTTCCATTGGAGTTTAAATCCAACTTCTCATGAAACTGCCTTCCCCTTTATTGAAATAAGCTGTTCTTGTAATTATAGAGTTTCGCTATATTCTATTATTAGATGCCGAAAATGTAAAATAAATAATGTTTTAGTCTACTTACTGATCAAAAATCCTTATTTTAATTGTTATAAATAAAGTCTCTAAATGAAAATAAACTTTATCTATCAAATGCTAAGGGCATCACACTAAAATCATATAATCAGCGAAACTCTATTGTATCTTTATAAATATATATATTTTAAATGTATAAAATGTCCACCAAACCACTCAAATAAATCCATTTTTGTAACATTGAATAAAAACCTATTTTTAAATATACGTTCAGTATTGTAACTGCCCCACTAAATTAATATTTGTTAAGATAAAAATAATTGTATCAAGTTTGTTAAATGTTTATAATGAAAATAAAATTTTAAAGGCGTGAAGTTGATATATATATATATATAATTCATCTTGAATTTTGTCCAAATAAATACTTTTATTTTAACTTTAATCCAGTTGTTCAAATCTCCTTAATATATTTATCTTATGTTTTTTTTTTACTTATATCTTGGGTTCACTCAATCTCTCATCACCATCATCACCAGATGAGTTCTCATGTAAAATGTTGTAGCACCGGGCTGGGATATAATGAATTTATGTGGTATCATCGTAGGTATTGTCCATGATGTTATAGATTTTGGGGTTGTGCAAATAGGTTAGAATTCATGATTGCATGTATCTTGGGCATGATTGAATTCAGGGCACTTTTTCTTAGATTCTAAATCTTGTTGGATGGACATACATTTTCGACTGGTACAGTATTGACTCATTTATATTTAGATAATAAATATCCAGTTCTTTGAAGTTAAACTAGCACTTTTTAATATTAAAAATAGATTGGTTGTATCAATATCTAAAATTAATTAGTTGTCCAGCAAAGTTTATTCATATAAGGAAATTTTTAAAAAGTGCTAATATTGATGATGAAAAATCTGAGGCATTTAAAATGAAAATTAGTGCTAAACAAGAATGTCCACTAGCTTTAATTTTTTCCCCAATTTTATGAAATGGTTTTTAGAACTATTTATGGGCAGCTTCATTAAGTAGATCAAGATTTAATGATGAAATTTCAAATTTGAACCTTAAAAGCAAATACAAAAATTTAATCTTCTCTTGACTTCTAGATTTACAGCATGATTGTTCTCTTTTTGTCAATTCAGTTGAAAAAACACTTAAGTCTTTTATCATCCAGTGATAGAATCTTCATTAATCTTTAACTTGGATGATTTGGTAGCAATTATGTGTATTTAAAGATTAGAATTCAACACAGACTTTAATTTGTTGCTGCTACATTTAACTATTTAAAAACATAAAAATATTTTGTTATAGTGATATAAGTACTGCAAAATAAATTAGTAATATAGAAAGGTGTTACTTTATTCAATTTATTGTATAACAGTGGAACCTGGATTCACCTCTACAAAACCTAAAATTAAATGCCTGTAAAACAACCGCATTTATGAAATCCCGTGGGAATGTGGAACAATATGTCAATAAAACTAAAAGCCTATTATGCTAAATGATAAAATACATGAAATAACTGTCAGAAAAAAATAGTGTATCCAAATAACAAATATAAAAAAATATCTACAAATTTTTGTCTGTGTTCATTTCTACTTTTTCTTTCAATTTTATATATATTTGTGCACAGACATTATGTTGTTGTATACCATAAAACCCAAACAATTACATTATATATATAGTAAGAAAATCAAGTCATATATCACGTCTTAACTTTTTGAGCTTGTACTACAAATGTAATATAATGAGACAAAAGCTTATTTAAAGCTATTAGCATGCTCATTATATATATATATTGAAGCTATATATATACTTACAAAAAAATCAAGACATATCACATGACTTAATTTAACAAGATTGTATTACAAATGTTATATAATGAGTTTGCAAATAGCTCTTAATAAGCTTTTTAGAATATCCCAACCTGCTACTTGATTCCTCAGTGAGGTGCTAGGATATTCAAGCATTAGATTTAAAATATCAGGTCAAGCCCAGCACTTTATCTATTATATAATCAGCATCTAAATAGCTCTTAACAAGCTTTTTAGAATATCCCCAACCTCAGACTGTTTTCTGCTACTGGTTTCCTCAATGAGGTGCTGGGATATTCAAGCATTAAATTTAAGCCTGGTATTTTAAAATCGAATTTTTGAATATCTTGATACTTCCCTGAGGAAACCAGTAGCAGAAACTGGTCTGAAGTTGGAGATATTCTGAAAAGCATGTTAAGAGCTATTTCCAAGCTTATTATATAATATATACTTACACATATATGCTTTATGTCCATAAATTAAAAATCACAAAGTTTTTAATTTAAAAGTTCTTAAATAATTTTAACAAATAAAAGTTATATAGATATTTTATATGTACAGATAAATGTATAAGGTATAGTAATTATAAAATTATTTTGTTAAATGAAGTTAAATAAAATATTTTCTAAAAAGTTGTAAAAACTAATTAATTCTAAATTTAGTAAGAATAGGTTAGAAGCAAAAGGTGGTTTTTTTAACAATAATTAAAAGTGAAAATGACATACTAGGAAAAAGTAATTAAAATGCTTGTAGACAGATTGATAGATTAAATTAAGGAAATAAATAATGGACATTATTTTAATTAAAAGGGCTGTTTTCCCCTTAAGATAAGAACTTGCAAATATGGTATTCGGCAAATAGGTAATGGATCACAGCAGATTCTCTGGAGTAATCTATAGCTAATTGATCAAATGATCCAAAAGACAAGTGATGAATCTAAATTTTAGTGATAGGCTAACTCCAGAAAATAAAAGTAGTGGTTACCATTCATTCTGTCATTATCCTGTTTCTGTTTTCATTATTCTTATGCTCTTATTAAGAGGATTATCATTATTGTTTTGCCAGATCTATGATGCAAGAGTAGAGAATCTGCTACACTCT
Organism: Epiperipatus broadwayi; assembly: GCA_028023455.1. Classification (NCBI taxonomy): domain Eukaryota; kingdom Metazoa; phylum Onychophora; class Udeonychophora; order Euonychophora; family Peripatidae; genus Epiperipatus; species Epiperipatus broadwayi. The sequence goes on from JAQFVV010006486.1 coordinate 142,271, forward strand.
GTCAAGCTGGCAAAGGGCAAGCTGGAAAAACTTGTCATTGAGTTCCAGATATGAAGAAGCCAATCAAGCATATGTTTGCTATGTAGTAACCTATAAAAATAAATTTGATGTGCAAAGCTATAGGAAGAACCAGCTTCCAAACCAAGACCAAATTGAGACTTAAACATTTAACTGAATTTGAAATTGTAACTCAACCTTACCATCACCATAGTTATGATTTAATAAAAAATACTGTAAAAATAAACTAATATGTAAAGGACTAAATGTTAACTTGTATGCTGTAACAAGAGGTATAAACTTTAAATGAAGTTCTAGTTAATATTTATTTATCATCAATCTAGTAAAAATGTTAATGAATAATTATTAGTTTAAATCTGTTTATGAGCATGCATGACAAGATTCTTTAGCAAGCTGTAATTTAATAGGCAATAATTTTAAAGTAATAATTTTAAAATACTCAGTTAAAGTGTATTTTCAAAATCTCTGATCATATTATTAATAATTGTATGTTAATTAAATCAGTTATTTCCACTTTATTTAAAATATAAATAATATGTAAAAGTAGTATACTTATAAGTTATGAATGGAGTTCAATCACACTGCATAGAGAAGATAGATTAAGGTTGTATCCAATAGGTTTCAATATGAGTGAGCTGCACTTTTGATTTTGAGGTAATATTATTGATAAAAATGAACAGCTTTCAATTCATCAATTCAGGCTATGATTATTGCATCTGAAATTCATTCTTATGCAATGCATTAGTATTAAATAATTGTAAAACCATTGTGACTGCTGGTCACTGACTTTCATTATTTGTTTAAACAGTGATGTGTAGTAGACCAACTATTCCTATCATATATTATCTATTTTATTTTCATACATGTTCTGCAGTGTTACAATTGCTACTGCTGATCACTCATTTGTGGTACCAAATACTCTAAGAAGTAGCATATGATAGAAGTTTGATTTCTATCATATATGGATAATTTACATATGTATTAGTTCTTGTTCAGAAGCTATTATAGTGCCCCATTATTTTCTATATTTTACAATTATTTGATTTTGATTGCTCGCTAATATCATTGTCTGAAGTTGATTACAGCAGTCAATTAGTTAAATTATTCTTAGTCTATAAATTTTCATTTGACAAGGTCATTTAATTTTAGAACAGGATAATAAGGTTGAGAATGATTAGGAGACTATGCTGTGGATTGGAATCCATTCAAAAACAACTAATGATAATATAATCCTAAATTAAAAATTATCAAATATGAATTGTTTAAAAGCATTATACTACTGTATACGATGTCTGTGCATAATTAAATTAAAATAATACTAATAAGATTTAGAAAGAAGTTTCAAAATTTATAAGTCAATTAACTAAAGTTATGCCAGTGTGCATATTATTTTGTATATATGTAAATAAATTGTGTTTATATCATTATTTTTGGCAGTTTGTCATCATTATTTTGCATCAATAACTTAAATAAAATAATTAAGAGTTTCTTGTTTCTCTCTGACTTTATTGGGCTGTAAAATAAAAAATTATTATCCGTGATGTCAGAATGGGGAATGCACATGTGAATTACCCTATAGTGATTTTTATATGGATTGTGCAATTCTGTCGGTTGCAATTTATATGTGTGTGTGTGTGTGTTTCAGAAACTTTATGTTGATGGTATTTTAGTTGTATTTATATGTTGGATTCATCATTTAATGTTAAGTATTAAATGTCTTTAGAAAAATGTAATTTCATTTACATTTCCAATTACTTTTAATTGTATATAATAGCATATAGATTAGGAGATGTATTGCTCTCTTCTCTTCAGATGTTGCTGGTCTGACTAATGCCAGTACTTGCATAGCAATCAAATTTGGACCTTTATATTCTTGAATATTGAAGTTTAAAATAGTGCTCTAGCTAAATGAGCCATCCTGCCATAGACAACAGATAATAAAAATTTCATATACTTTTCTAGGAGATTCCTCCTGATTTCTCCACTTTCTCATAAGAACAAAGTTGATTACGGATTTCCAGACATTATGTATTGTCACAGAAGGTTGACTTATGCAATTTTTTGCCATAGTTATATGATAGCTTTTATAAATTTTCTTCTTTGTACCTTTTCCTTTTTCTCCAGTATTTTTATATTTTTCCAATTGAAGATATGTTCATTGGAACAATTAAACAGGCAAAACTCTCCATACAGTAGTGCCACCCTGTGCCAACCAGAGGAATCAATTAATGCCAGAATGCTTGTGCAAAAAATCCCCATCTAGTGCCTACTTTTCCAATATCCCCAGACTAGTTTCTGGCTTGTGGGCTTCATCAGTGAGGAGCCTTAGATCTGAGAGCACTGCACCTAGATATAATGCAACCTTCCAGCAGAGGTGGCTATGGGTGTTAAAGAGCCAAAGACACCAAAATGAATGGGTGCTGAACTGAGTTCAGACCCATATTACTATGTAAATTGAGCTTAGATTGAAAATATTATTGTGTTTTCAATTTCCTTTTTATAGTTTTGTAGTTAAGTAGAGATAAAAGATGGCTACTGGAGGGTTGCATTAGATTTTAAGATCTAGGTGCAGTGCTCTCAAATCCAAGGCTTTTCATTGACAAAGGCAACAAGCCAGAAACTAGTCTGGGGGTATTGGATGAGTAGGAACTAGATGGGGATTTTATGCACAAGCCTTCTGGCATCCATTGATTACTCTGCTTGGCACAGGGTGGCTCTATTGTATGGAGAGTTTTGCCTGCTTAATAACAGTTATGTGCTAGCATAAGAGATGGTATCATGTGATGTTTGTGGTTTAATCATTGGAACATACATGGTCTGCTACCTTAGACAAATTTGTTTTCTCTCTTCTAATTATCAGTTTGTGCTTGTGCTGCCATTTTTCAATGCAGAAACTAGTCTCATCAATATCTATCCTTCCACATTTCTCATTGGATTTCATAGATGCAGTTTTTACTTTTCAGCATTTTAAGTTTAGGCTTGATATGTGTTAGAATTCTTCATAGTGTGGTACTTTGAAAGGTATTGTAGATTTTTTAAATTTATCTGCTATTTGTGATATGTATGGACACATTACAGTACCAATAATTGTTTTTACGATGTTGTGTTTTGTTATCTATTTAAGTTTTTTTTAATGGAAGTTAGTGGATAACCATCTTTCATAAGAGTTTAATCTATGTACATCTTTTTATTTTCCAAATCACTGGTTTCTGAACTAACTGATAATATAACTCCATTTTTTGCATTTCTGGTGTGATTGGATGTACATGTTAAATATTTTCCTGTATGTGTAAGTTTTTTTTAAATGTAGTTTTGGTGTTAATATTATAGTGTCTTGTCACACAAACATCTAAAAATGCCAGTTTTTGTTCTTGTTCTGATTCTATTGTATATTTAATTGAAAAAGGATATGTTGTTGATGTGTTTCCAGAAAGTTTGTAGAAGTGCTTCACCATATAGTGAAACCAAACTTTATGTGGATATAAAGTAGTCTTTATGGCTGTGGTTTCCTGTTATTCCATGTAAATATTGCTGAGATTAAATGATAGTTTACAAACCAGATCTTCCTATTGATAGTATAATGGAACTATTAACATTTTGCATGAGTACAAACTTTCAACACAAACTCAGAATTCTTACAACAAAATCAATGGATGGCATCAGGCTCACCATTGTCATCCCTAATTAATAATATTTACATGGAAGAACATAAAACCATAGTTATAAAGACTATATATCCACCTAAAGTTAAGCTTTACTATGTTGATGATACATTTGTTGTAAGGTCACATGATGAAATACTATTACAAACTTTCTGGAAACATATCAACTACATACTCTTTTCAATTAAATTCACAATAGAATCAGACAATAACAAAAATTGTCATTCTTAAATGTTCTTATAACAAGGCTCTCTAATATCAACACCAAAACTACAGTTTACGAAAATCCATACATACAGGAAAATACTTTGCATGTACATTCATTTATATGTGAAACACAAAACATGGAATTATGCTTTTGCTATGGAAAAGAGTAGAAGTTTATTCAAAAACCAGTGATTTGGAAAAAGAAAAGATCTATATAGAACAAATATGGAAAATGGTCATCCATCAGCTGTCAATAATATAACCTTAACTAAACAACAAAAGAACCATCAGAAGAAAAAAACAATTGATGGTATTGTAGTGTAACCATGCAAACCAAAAATATCAGATAAATTTTAAAAAATCTGAAATCAGTATAATGTCAGAACAGCTTTGCAGAGCTATACCACATTATATCTACAAAACCTAAACTTGAAATGCTGAAAAGCAAAAACTGCATCAATAAAATACCATATAAATGTGGAAAGATGTGTATTTATGAGACCAGCTGCCTCATTGAAAAGCAATTACAAGAGCACAAATTGATGATGATTAAAAGAGAGAATACTGATGTGTCTAAGGTAGAAGATCATGTATGTACCAATGAATATATATTTCAATTGGGAAAATACAAAAAATATTGGAAAAAAAAAGTACAAAGAAGAAAATTCAAAAAAGCTCTGCTCACATGACTAAGTCAAATAATACCATGAGTCAAACTAGTGTGGCCATACATAATGTTTGAAAACCACTAATCAACTTTGCTCTTAGGATAAAATGGAGAAATCAGGAGGTACCTCATAGATAAGTATATGAAATTTCTACTGACAGCTGCCTTTGGAAGAATCACTTAGTTGGTTAGAATATTACCTTAAAAATTAATATTTAAAAATCTAAATATCCTGGTTTGATTCCCATGCTAGTACTGTCACTAGTCAGGTCAGAAACACCTGAAGAAGATACCACTTAAATATTGTACATATATTAACATGTGCTAGTATTAATAGATGAATGTAATTGGAAATTTAAATAAAGTTAAATTTTTCTAAAGATATCCACTACTTAGTATATTAGATAATGGAAATAGTCCAACTTATAAATGCATGTATATACGTGTGTGCATGTATATCCTGATACAAACACTTTCATGGGTAACAGATATGAATGATATATTCTGGGTTCATCCTTGTATGATTTTTATTAGAAGTATGATTTTTCGGCTTGAACACACAAACTGTCAACTGGGTGATTAATGGATTAGGAACTGAAAACTCCATGCTATGTATTCAGATTACAATATTGATTTCTCTTATACTAGGATCCTATCTAAATGTAATATTCTCCACCAGTATGAGGTCATAAAAGCCATTGAGATATCAAAAGACCAGATTGTATCAACAGGCATGATGACACAAACACATTATTCTGAAGAGTTTCTGACTTTTATTTTATTTTTCAATTTTATATATCTGTTTTTTTCTGTTACTGGAGCTTTAACATTTTTATAAATCACTGTTACACTCCTCTTCAACATATTTATAATATTCTATTCATCACCCAAATTTTTCAATTTTATATATCTGTTTTTTTTTCTGTTACTGGAGCTTTAACATTTTTTATAAATCACTGTTACACTCCTCTTCAACATATTTATAATATTCTATTCATCACCCAATTGATATTTATAGTCAAAATCATATACACACAAACCCAGAACATATATCATTTATCATTATCATCAACCATTATCAATCCACTGCAGGATGAAAGTCTTTCAAAGTTCAATCCATCTTCTCCAATCTTTAGCTTTTCTTCTCCACATCACCCCTGCACACTTTCTTATTTCATCCATCCATCTCACATGTGGTCTCTTTCTGGGACTTTTACAATATCTTGAAATCCAGTTTAAGATTTCAATTGTCCATCTATTATTATCTCTTCTAGCAGTATGTCCAGCCCAACTCTACTTCAAGATTTTATTTTTTTTCAATGAGGTCAGTAACACCTGTTTGTTCTCTTACCCATACATTGCGTTTTCGATCTCTTCTTGTTACTCCCAACATGCATCTCTCCATACTTCTTTGTGTTTGATAGAGCTATCCTAGAATTTTTGAATTAATAAATACTTCATTCACTATATTATTTTAATTATATTATAATCATCTTTTATACATTTTTTTTAAAAATGAGTTTAAATAACTCAAAATAAACCACTTCAGCAATGATAAAACATAATTTCCCTGCATTCATGCAGATACACTTCCGCACATGACAAGGGAATGACGTTTTAAATTTTAAGTTAATCTACTAATTACTTTTTAAATAACTAATTATAATGTATAATAATTGTCAAATAAAAATATTTAAAGATATTTAATATTACAATTATTTTTATCAACCCAAAGCTGATCCATTATAACTAATATTTTAACTTTTATACTACTATTCTAAAAATTGACAAAAGCCAATTTTAAGTTAATTTTACCTACTCTACTCTCTTCTGTCTTATAATTAATTACTATACCATTAGAATACTATTTTCTGGCATACATTTTAATATAATACTTCTATTTTATTAATGAATGAAATTATTAAAAGCAATATAAAACTATTAGGTTTATGACACATATAAAAAACATGACTGTTTTATTTTTTAAATCAAGTAATTATGTAAAATGGTTAAGTTAAGATAAGAAATTAGAAGAAGTGTGAAATCACTTGGCTACAATATATTTACACCCAGGTCTCGTTTTATGCAGATTTATTTAATGCGATTTTGAAGTTATGTAATTCATGTTTCTTCTTAATATCTTTGTATGCGGTTTTCTTTTATGCGATAAAAATTATTAGATCAGAAGTCGAGCTCTGATAATGCACTATTACTTTAAATATTATAAATTTCAGGCACTCACGTCATATTTAAAGTAATAGCGCATTATCGGAGTTCGACGTCCAACTAATCATTTCAATATTTTCAGCGCTTTATAATAGTACTGTAATAGATTTTATGCAATAAAGAAGTTCATAATTCACTTAAAATCAGGATTTCCCCATTTTATATACGCACATTAAATTTTACAAGACTATAATGTAAATCTGTTCAAACATTATAGATGAAAAATACTATGTATGTTGTTGTTTTTGCATTTTAAATCACGTTCTATTTTTGCTTTTTATAAAAAGAGTATGTAATCAATTAATCATTTAGTGTCTGCAAGTTTATTTTTAAAAGGTGAGTAACAGCGGTGGGCACAATTAAATTTGACCATTAAAATCTGGTTTTTAATTGTAATTAACAATTTAAAAATTACTTAATGTGATCTGAAATTAAGGTGATGTGAAACAATGAAATTTGATTTTTAAATGGAATTGAAAATTAAAAAATTAAAGACAAAAATAAGAATTTAATTTTAATTGTTTCATTTACTCTAATGGAGAAAAAAAAAAAAACACCCAAGAAAATGAATTTCTTTGTAAACAAAAATTTCAATTTTAGATCACTTAACGAAATGGGAAGGATCAACAGTGATTGGAAAATGTTTTAGTTATATTGCCACTTGACTTCATTTAAGGAAAAGCTACAGTACATCACATCACATCATGATGAATCTGAAATCTTAAATAGCGATAATGATTAAAATACTGTACATGTATGAAAAAAATGTAAATTACGCATAAAAATATATTGTTTTGAATAAAATTAAATACTGTAGTTAATAAAAAAAGTAAAAAAGTTTGTCTTGTATCAATTTTTTTTAAATTTGAAATTTTTTATTAGTCATATTTTATTTTCTTATTTTTTTTATGCAAATTTTAAAGTAATTTTACATTGTTGCTTTGCTTTTATGCAATTTTTGGAAAATTACAGTATGTATCCCTCATTTTTCAAGGTAAGTTAAGTCTATTTTTGTGCAATTTCTTTTGTGCGCGTTTTCTGAAGAACCTATCTACCGCATAAAATGAGACCTAGGTGTACTGAATTTTCTAATCAAAAACAAGTTATGTCTACATATGTAACGAAACCTTTACAATGAGACTGAATTTCTGCTATTTTTTTTTGTTGTAATTGATTTTACATATTTTATAATGATACCTTTATAAAAATTAATTTGAAAATTATGCAGAAGTTAAAGAAATTAAAAAAGAACTATGACAGAATCTTAAAGTATATAAAACAGAAAATCATTAAAAACCAGTCAACACTTAGACAATATCAATAATAATCAACAAATTCAAACTGTTGTCAAGGCAACCTTCTTTTAACAATATAAGTGGAATGTATAGTAAATCAATTTTGTGCATAAATGAAATAAATTATTTGAATTTTTTTATGCACTTCACAATAAAATAGAAAAGAATCAATTAGATACTTTAAAAAGTATACAATCTTATCTAAGTGGATATAATTTCAACACACTTGATTAACTAAAGTCTTACTAAAAAAATTGATACTATACCAAAATTATAATTCCTTAAAGTGATGGAAAAACCTGTATTTAGAGAAGTTATAAATACTTTATTCTATATTTCATTATATTTGTATAGTATAATTTTTACTACACCATTCTCATGTAAGGTAGAGATTGGTTTCTATCCACTTTTGATATCTTGAGTAGAGAAGTAATCATAAACATATGATCAAAGTTATGTAAAAAAAGATCTATGATTCCCAAGATGCACTTTTTATGCTGAATCAACACTCATCAGTTGGCCCAGACCACAATGTCTTACACATATCTTTATCATTATTCAGTATATATTAAGATAGCAAATTACTACAGTTTAATTGATGTGTCAAATGGGAAACCCTTACAGCTTTAGCACAAATCACTTATTGAAAATATATTAATAATTTTAATTAATCACTCATTAGATTAGAGACTATCCAGTATACTACAGAAATATTATCCATTACTGGATAGTCTCTAATCTGATGATTGACTAATAAAAATTATTAATATCCTTTTATTGTATATTTCATTCAAAAATTGCTCTCACTATGTTAACATTGCTTACAAATATATTAAAATTTCAATAAAAAAGATATTGAAATATATATAATAAAAAAACATATCGGACATGTAGAAAAAATTCATCAAAAAATCACTTTTTGTCAAAATGGTTAATGACACATAAATATTGTATTTTCATACAAACTAGATAGTAAATAGTTAAATAAAAAGAAATCAATTATATTTATAAAAAGCCAATATAACATTTCTCTTTTATTGGAAGGAACTCAACATTTATTGCACAGAGTTTTTATTTGCAAAATATTGAATATAATAACAATCAATCCTTAAGTTATAAACAATCTCAACTTCTAATCAAGACAACTATCTTTAACAATAAAGATCATACCATCTTTATCTATTTATTTATTAATGTTAAATGAGGTTGCCTTGGCAACAGGTTGAGACTGTCAATAGCTTAAGGATTGATTGTTGTCATCTACATTTATAAATCTGTTAATACCTTAAGTAATTGGCTTTATTGTCTTAGTAAATATTTGATATATTATATTATAGTTTAAAAACTAAGTCAATATAAAAACTTTATAACTGGAGCATAATACAATTAAGCACAATTCAACTTGGAAATAGGTACAATAAATACAAGTATTAATTTAACAAAAAAAATATATACATTAATGATGAGATAAAAGTTAGATTTAATTCTGATTATAAATCAGAAAATATAATTTTAAAAATTTTCTGAGGTGAGTTTGAGTTTTATATGGGTGGCCAGAACCTATACTGCTATTAAGCAACTGTGAGCTGCAGAAGTCAATGAAGGACACACTCTTGATATTTAACTTTCATACAAAGTTAGATGTTTTTGTGAAAGATAATAAACTTTGAGCTTTTGACTTTTTTAAAAATATTTATTTTTAGAAATTGAAAGGTTGGTGAGATTGCAAGTAATTGGCTTTTCCTGAGACACAAAATATATGATCTTAGACCTAAATGTGATAGAAATTATCACAATCATGTAATTATAAATTTAATATTTTTGAATATTAAAAAAACTTTGTAAATTTAGGAGTTAATTCATTATACAATGATGTAATTGTAAATATGATAAAATATTATTGTTATCTTTAAAATCTTAATAATTTTAAAAATGAAAATCTTGAATTTGTAAGATTAATGAAGATAGACTTATTTGATGAATTAAAAATTGAATAAGATCTCAATAGAGACAAAAAAACTGTGATACAAATCATTTTAACAATCCAGATCTAAATTAAATGCAAAAACAAAATACTATAAATAGATCCATTTGACATTCACATATTAATCCATCTTTAGACTGTTGTAGATCAATGTTTCCAAAATTATAAACCTTGACCTCTAAACTTTGACAGGGATTTACCGATGAAAGATTTTTATGAATTATTTCTAAATTATTATTATCATGCAGCTTAATGTCCACATTTAATATGACATGTTGATCTTAACATTAGGAATCTTGCAGCAAAAGCTGACATAATCTATCATAACTGCTAGAAAAAAGTATATAATTATTTTTTAATATTTTATTTTATTAATTATTAATTAAAAACTAACAACTAAATATAAGATTGTGCTAAATTATATATATATTAAAAGATCTTTGAGGTTTTAAAATATCGAAAATATTAGATCAATGATCTAATTATGTCATTTGCATATACACCTTATTTAAATATCACCTCTGACCCTTGTTAATAAATAAGACTGCCTTTAGTAGATTCCTTAAACTATTAATATAACTACAAATAGTAGAAAGTATGCTTAATATTGCAGGATATTATAAATCATCTTTTAAACACAAAAAAAACGTGTTTTATATTGAATTAAATTAAAAAGAAAGATGTGAAATTTATTGAATTACAAAGAATTACACATCAGTGATAGAAATTAGTAGAATGAAATATTTATTAAACTTTGCAAATCGAATAAAAGTTGATACTGAATTATTTCCAATAATTTTAATAATAAATACATAGAAATATATTGTCGTTTTTTAATTTCTCAGTATGCCATACACACACAATTCAAACAATAATTATAAAAATTATTGTAAAAAAAAGAATTTTTATTATATATATATAATAATAAGGTAACTGACAACATGACGAAATGTCAAAGAAATTATTTTTAATAATTGAAAGTATAATTAGTTTATCAGACAGATAGTGATTAAATTTATTTTACTTAAAATTAATTAGCAATCTTGTCATAAAAATATAATTATCTATCCGTATAATTTCTCCATTTGTTAAATATGTTTTGGGCCATCACTAATACTTATATAAGATGAATTACTTTGAAATCAATCTCTGTTCTGTACTTTCATGTTGTTAAAGATTTTACAACTATTTTCTATCTGCTGTTCTCGTCTAAGTTTACTTTACCATCTCGTGTTGATTCACGTTTTAGACCAGTTAAAATATGTGCATAGAATAAGAAACTAGAAAAAAAACCTGATAGTTTAAATGTGTTAATAAAATCATTTTGAATTGTAAAATTGATCTTCCAACAAAGGAATCTTGTCATTTTTTATTTTACTTGACAAATTAAATAAATTATATATTTATAAATAGCATTTACAAAAAACAAAAATTCTTTTAAAAATATCAAAAGAATTTTTTTTCCTTTTTTTAATTTATTTATATTAAAGTATTACCGTACTTTCAGTTAACATATTCGCAGTTTCAGTTATCTGCAATTCAAAAAATGATAAATGAAATAAAAATAAAAATTCTAATTTTCTACATTAAAATTCGTATATATATAACATTTTATATGATTTGTTATTACCTAAAAATAGCAGAAATGGAAACGACTGTTATATTCAATTAATTCAGTCATCTATATTACCATTTTGTAAATTATTTATTTTTAAATTAAATTAAAAAAACCTGAAATAATATTTAAAACATTTTTATAATTGATTAAAAAAAATTTTTTTAAAACAAAAAAAAATCATATATTATAAATTTCAATGGTTTTTTTCCATACATTTTTATCAGCAATGAAATAATCTTTGTCATTTTTTTTCTTTATTAAAAAATACGTTCCTTAAAAATTTTTGTAAACCTTGTTTTTAATTTTATAAACATCTTCCCTGACTTACTACAAAATAATATCGTTTGAATAAAATTTCCAGATTTCATGCTTTCAAAATATGTTTCAGCATTTATTTCAGTTATGTAAGAGTCTTCTATTTTTACATAATAGGTTAAAATTTTATAGACAATAAATTAGATTAATATGGACTTTTTGTATTTTCAAAAATCAATTTCTAATATTTATTATTAGCTCACATACATTGTTTAATTATAAATTTTAATATTTTCTCAAATCATCTTTGTTTTATTTTCTGATTTTTCTAAACATTGACATTTATGTATGCATGTAAAGGATTGGTTCAAACTCTTTGATTTTCCCCCCAAAAAAACTATTTGTTATCACTCTCTACTGTTACAATTAGTTATTAAGAGTTTGGACATAATTTTAATTACAACTCTTAATAAATTTATAGAAAATCATGTAGAATTTTGAACTCTGATTATTAAAGAAATTTAACCCCAAAATCTTTACTGCTACATTTAGAAATCTTAAATTGATCTAATTACTAAAATTGAATTAAAATCGCCTGATTTAAAAAAAAAAAAATCAGTATATATAACTTTTGAACAATCAATTTTAAGTTAATATATTGATTTTTTTTTCACAAAGTGTTCTCCAAGCAGCTATTTTATTCTACTGATATCTAAAGCAATTCTGTATGTGTATGTATATACATGTTTTTTTTCTTTTTTTTCTTCCCACATTTTTTAATGTTTATTTTCTAAAATGTATTTTATCATTTTTGTAATTCTAAAAATATTACAAATACAATTTTTTTATTGATTTTATTATTGCTTTTCTAAAAACCTTGTGTGTGTGTGTGTGTGTTTTAATAATATACTTTATTGTACAAAAATAGATTACATGAATTTGTTGTTTATCAAAAATTACCTTGTTGAAAATACATGGTTTAAAACTATAGAGCTTTTGAACAAACAGAAAATTTTTAAAAAAAGGGGTATGTAAAACAACAACAACAACAAATTAATAATTGTTCTTGTTACAAAAAAGTAATAATTTGTTTTTTGAGTTATGGTTTGTCTCAGGTTTTTAATAGTGACCATGTAGCAGCAAATATATCTGGGTGTGCAATTTTGCCATCTCTGGCCTTCAGTTTTTCAAGCTTATTAGTGAATGTGGCTGGGTGCTTTGTGGTATTGTCTCCAAGGCAGAAAGTACATCTGGTACACCAGAAACTATATAAACAAAAAGTTGCTGCACAAACTGCTGATATTGAGCCTTTACTGAGTGTCTCTATTAGGTTATCAAGTGTGATGTTATTTTTTCTATATGTGTTAATCATAATTTCTTGGCTATTTGTTAGAGCTGTGCAGTTGTGAAATAGGTGATGTTGTGTTTCTTCTTCCCTGTGGCACACAGAACAAAAAGCATCAATTTTGTAGTAAAACCTATGGTATTTAAGAAAATAGGAGGTAGGTAGAGCATGAAGATTAACCTTTAAAAGAAAGTCAAAAAATTTGGGTTCCAATGATCATTTTTTAAATTGCTGCATCAAATGACTATTGTTCATATTTAGCATAGGTGAGTGAAGATCTGTAGTTATGTCTGGGTACAGCATATTATAAATAATCCAATAGGTGTATCTACCAACACCCAAAAAAGACACCTGATCATAAATGCTTTGAAGTTGGTTTATGAGAAAAGACAAATATCTGTATGAAGGTGGTGGTTGGTCTGTGGGTGTTATTTGAAGGATGCATACGAGAGCTGGAAAACTTCTTATCAGTGCAGCTAGGAGATTAATACTTTTTTGTTTGTGAAAAATTTGTATTGAGTGAAGACCCTAATCCATTTCTGGTTGTTGGAAGATTAAGTCATTTTATAGAGATGGAGACTACTTTTCTGCACCATAATAGCTTGCTGCAGAGTGAATAAATGGACGAAGTGAAAGATTTAGTGAAATTTGTGATTGGTGAGTAATAGGTTATTTTTGTAGTTACAAACTGATTGAAAAGGCATACTTTTGAATATAGTGAGAGGTAGGTTTTGGAAAGAGAAGTGGTTGTATGTTCAGCATCATCTTTCAGTTTTTCTGGATCTTTTGTCTCATTGCAGAGGGCTTTAGGTAGAAAGGAAACCCAAGGAAATTAGTTGGTTTCCCATGATAAACTTGGGTATTTATCTTGCCAGTGTAAAGAAACCAAGTTGATGTTTTGTTAATATTGATTTTGAGTTTATATTTGAGATTGTATTCATTAAGTATTTTTTCCAGAGTATGTAGTTATTTTTTGGATGTAAGAAAAACAGTAAAATCATTCATGTATGCAATACATGGTATATATAGTTCAGTGTGTGGAGTTTGGATTCCTTGTAATTTTTGTTGTATTTTGTTTATGAGATGGTTAATGTAGAACATAAGTAATAAAGAACTGTGTGGAGATCCTTGAGGTATGGATTGGTGGGGAGAGAAGGAAGGTGATGTTCTACCATTATTTGTAATATGGATTTCACAACTAAGGAGTAGATTTGTTAGTAGGTATAAAAGATAGCGAGGTATTTTGGTGTCTGCAAGTGTTCAATTAAAATTTCAATAGGAACTGAGTCAAAAGCAGCCTCAATGTCAATTTGAACAACCTTTGGAGCATACTTTTTCTGCTTTCTAACTGAGTTTACAATGGTTTTGAAAATGAGGGCAGCTTGGCCTGTTGAGAAGCCTTTTTTTGCATGGTGCATTGGTGATAATAGAGGGAGGAGATATGGTTCGATTTTATCTTTTAGAACCTTTTCCAGAATTTTAATACCAATGGGGTTCATGGAGATTGGTTGCAGATTATATAGATTGGATATTGAAGCTTGCTTTTTGTTGAATGAAACTAAGGAGATTGGATATAGATCTTTTATGTTAAACAGCCTTTGTGATAGACAATTTGCTAAATCACATAGATATGGGATAGTAAACTGACTGAAATGTGAAAATACAAATTTAGGGATTCCATGTGGCCCTGCATGACAAGAGTTTGGAATTGTGGTTAGCTTCAGCAAGAAATCAGTAGCATGGAAAAGTTTATCTAACTCTGGTTGGACAAATAGATCTTCAGGTGGTGTGAAGGCACAATGTGACTGCAGCTTTTGTTTGAAATATGTGTATATTGGCTCTATCATATTATGTCAGGCTTTGATAACACCATTGGTTTCAAGTGCTTGTGGAACTCTGTCAATGGAAGGATACCCCAGAGCCCATCTAATGTACCCTCATGTCTATGTGTGTTGTTTTGTCAGACAGATTTTTTTCTTTTTTATGGCAAGGTACACTTTTAGAGTGATGCAGGTGTCATTATATGTGTAAGTCTTTTTATGTGTGCATAGGAATCTGGAGCAGATTTACACATGGTGATTCTTTTATGTAGCTCATTAGTCAAAGTTAGGAGTCTTGAGGGTTATGGTGTGTTTTGGATAATATAATTTATATTAAATGACAGAATGTTGGTAAAAAGAAATGTACCATTGAACAGGATCAAGTTGCATAGTGCTGAGTTTAAATAACATAATATATGTTTCAGAGTACAAAAATTTAGAAGTGGGTGTAGGAAGAATTATTCTTATTGTTTTATGAAGTCGAATTATTGATGCTTGCATTGTACTTAGATTGAGTTCAAGCATTTGGCTAGAGTGATCAAAGAAAGGTGAGGGATTAAGTGTTAACTTAATTAAGTGATGAAGCATGGGTGAATAAAAACACAGGTCAATAAGTGAGTTGTAATGACTGTTGTAAAAAAAGATGGAGTTGGATGGTAAGAAACCTTCAGCACTCATTAGTGGCATTGCAAGTTTGTGTAGACACTTTGGAAAAAAAGTGTGATAACTCATGTTAAAATCACCCATTAAGATAACTGGGTAAGATGTAGATGATAATAGTGAGTTGATGGTAAGCAGTAATCTTGAGATGACAGCTGGTCCAGGCAGTACGTAAACAAAAATTATGTTGATTGCAGCAGTATGGCGATGAAAAGTGACTATAAGTAGGTTTGAGTCGATGTATATAGTTTTTTTATATATTTCTATTTTCTATTCAATTTCTGTAGCTTTTTACCATTTTAAAACATTAAAATACTTTTTCTTAATTATTCTATCTTCTGCTGTACCCAATATTTCATCTAATGTAATGATATCTATCTTTTCATAGTCTATTTAGGCAATAAAAAAAGTCAAAAGCACCAGAAAATTTTATCTAAAGACTTACCTTTCACATTAAAGCAATATAAAAATAAATTACACTAGATGTCACTAATGTATAAAAGGCATAAAAGGAGTGATGGTGGGATTATTACAAAGGTTTGATAATGAGGTAAATTTAAATTGAGTTAATTTGAGACTAAAGTGTACATGTAAAAATAATGGGATTAATTTTTTAGCTGTGTGGAAGGTATTCATTAATAATACAGATTTTAATATTAATGAAATAGATTGTGTTTACTTGAAAAAGAGAAAGACGGGAGAATGATAAAATATTAAATGAGTTAATTTATAATAAATTTTATTATCAATTAAACCAAAAAAGAGGAAATGGGATATATAACAAAATTTGGAGGTAGGTATGAAGAAAAAAAGAGGGATGTAAATAAGACAAAAAGTAATGTGGATCAAGATAGAATGATTGTAGGATGCAATTATTTTTTTATGGAAGGTGTCGGAAAATAATTATAAGAAAATAATATTTTTAAAAAATATATAATTTGGGTTTATAAATATGCAAGGAGGTTGTAATATAAATAAGGGAAGACAAAAAATTTTATATGAAAAAGATTTAGATTTATTACCAGTAGTAGAAACACATTTGAGAGATAAAGAGTAATTGCATCTTCAGAATATAAAGAAAAGAGATGAATAAATATGATGAAGATATGCAAGATGATTAATGTTAATAGGAATATCTTGGAAAGAAATAGTAAAGAACATGTGTGGAAAAATTTGGGAAAAGAAATAGATCTGTGGTACTAAATATTTAATTGTTGGAAATAGGAAGAATATGAAAGAATGAAGTGAGAGTGTGTGGAAATATTTATATAGTGATATAAATGAGTTTAGAAAAAATAATCATAAAATATTAATGATAGGTTATATGAATAGTCATATTAATAAAATTGATGAAGTGGAGAATATGAATGGAATATAATTAAAGAGGATATATAAGAAAAGTTGAATTAAAAATTAAAATTTTGAAAGCAGTATATGATGAGGAATTTACAAAGGTTGATGCAAAATGTGAAATATAAAGCTGATTATATATTGACAGAGAGTAAAGAAGTCAAACAAATTGAAAGAATTAAAATGTTTAATCAAAAATAAAAGAAAGAGTAGTAGTGATTATAATTTTTATGTTGATAAAATTAAAAATATCAGAAAGACTAAATAATAAAATGTATAGGAAGGTTGATGGGGATAATTGGAAAATAAGCAATGTAATTAAATGAAATAGATTTAATAATATTTTTTTATAAAATATTGGTGATTTTAAAAATTATAAAGAATAGATAGGTATAATAAAAAAAAAATTACAAATAGTTGTTTATTTAGCACCAACAGGAATAATAAGAGAAAATGAAGGGGAAAACTTTAGAAAGTATAAACGAAAGAAAAAAGCTAATATAAAGAAAAGGGGATGCAAATTATTTGGAATAACAAGTCAAGAAAAAATAATTAATTAAAATATAATTGAGATAAAAATGAGATGAATTTAAATTGAAGTTAATGGAGGGAACTAACAATGGAGATAGGAGGATTATGAAAAATTTTGGAAATATATAAAAGAGAAAAGTAAAAAAGGATGTTACATTATTAAATATAGAAATGTGAATATGAAGATAGGGAAGAACTTGAAAAAATATTTAATGAATTTATAATAAAACTTTGAATGAAGGGGAGTTATAAATTATTAGAGTTTAACTTATGAAAATGAATTGAATGGTAAATGTGAAATTGAATAAAGTGACAGATAAGGTTGAAAAAAGAAAACAGCAAAAGATTTAGATGGTATATCAGCAAAAGTGGTAATAGATATGAAAAATATACAAGGCTAAACTTTAAGAGAAAGTTTTTATTATTATTGATAACATTCCAGATGAATGGGAAATGTGAGGATTAGATTATTATATTAAAAAAAGATTTTAGCTATTGACAAATTATAGTTCAATATCTACAGCTTCTGTAATTTATAAATTATTTACATAATATTGTTTTAATTAATAAATAAAGTTAAGACTTGAATAGAAAAGAAATGAAATTTTATAAGAGATTTAGAATAGATGTTATTCAAGGGAGGGGAAAGGTGAATAAAAAATAATTTATTTATTATGCATCAGTTAATTGAAATGTCTTCTAAAACAACTAAAAACTGCTATTTACTACATTTTAAGATATTTACGGTTTATTATAAGATACATAAAAGTAGATAGTGGAGAAGTCTTGAAAATATGGAATATATTAAGGGTTAAGAATGAAATGATAATTTTTTATAAGTATCAAGTAAGTGATGTAAATCAGAGTAAGTTAAATATGAAATTGGATTAAATTATGGGTATCCAGATTATTCTCATCACTATTATTTAATTTGGGAAATTGAAGATTGAAATAAAAAAGATTAGGAATATGTATAGGAATTCTTATAGGTGGAATAAAAAAATATATATAATATAATAGCTTTTTTGTATGTGGGTGAATGATAGGTCATTTTGCTAACAGTGTAGAAGATATGAGGTTATTATTAGAGGAAGTACGGAAAACTAAGAAAAGTACAAAAATTAAATTTAGTGAAGAAAAATCTAAGAACAGTAATATTTAATTGACAATGGAAAAAATAAAAATAGAGGATATTTGTTTTGAAGAAGTGTAGGAATATTAATATTTAGATCATCTGTTAAATGGAGGAATTAAACAGATAGTTGGGAATATAGTTGAGGGGAAAAAATGTTTTATTGGGGTTGGAAAGATCTTTAAAAAAGTGTTAAACAGAATGCAAAAAAAAAAAGTATGTAGGGATATGTTGGGTGATAAACAATAAATAAACTATTTAATATCAAATGTGATAGCCTGTTGTCCCAAACAGTTCACTTAAAATGAAACAAACAAAGAAACAAATAAATTTTAAGAAATATAATTTATTAATGTTTACTTTAAATATTGTAATTCCTGAGAATTTATTCAAAGGCTCAACTAAGTATCAGTCTTAAATATCTATATGTAGTAGTAATTGTATTTAATTTTTACTTCTTGAATATTGCGATTATTTTTAGCAATAAATATGATAAATTCAAGTTAAATTGTAATATTCAAATACTGAATTATTTTTTCATTAAACATTTGCATTGTTTAGAGTTATTTTCTAGTCATAAAATCTACTTGGAAGATATTTTTAAGTCTTCAGCTTTTAGATTATTGTGATAGAAATCCCATCTGATATTTTTTTAAGCTAAAAGTGATCTGATGGGCAATGACATTGTAGTGCATGTTTCCACCACTAGATGTCTTTTGTTGTGATTCCTCACTATCATTCTGACAAGCAGTGTCATCAAATGAATCACGATATTGCGTAATAATTTTTTTAAGTGTGTCTCACTTATTTATTAATTTTTATGATGGCTGAAAATTTCATACAACATGAAATTCTGGCCAAATGGCTGTAATGTCTAAAACAGCTTATATTTAAAAAATGAAGTCTAATATAAAAAAGAAGCTGATTTTTTTTGTGCAAATTGTATTGTTCGCTTAAAGTTTGTTTGTAATGGTCGTGTGTGTTATATACAAGTTCTGAGCATTTGTATGATGTGGTAAAACAAAAATATCTTGATTTCTGACAAAGTGATGAGTGCAAGCTTCACACCCAGAATGCACCAGTCATGAAGCTTTAAGTATGAAACAATTTTTAATCAAAAACAGCATTTCCCAGCTTATCCATTCACCATGCTTACCTGATCTTCCTATATGTGCCTTTTTTTATTTTCCCAAATGAGAAAATACCTCAAAAAAAGTTTTGGGACATGGAAAGTGGTGAAAAAAATGATGGAAGTTTTAAAAGGCATCACTTTGCCAGTTTCAGGACTATTTCAAAAAGTGAAAAACATGTTTAGACTGGTGCCTTGTATCAAATGGATACTATTTTGAAGGAAATTTAATTTGTAAATTATTACTACTACAAAATGTTCCCAATTTGAAATTGTTCGTTTTTTATTTTGTGTAATATCAGCAAGTATTATATCTCTTCACCAGTAAACAAAAATTCAGTGATAAATTTTATATTGTTACTTAATCCAGTGATGATAAAATAGGAATCAAAAGCTAGACATTTTGAATCAATTTTTTAATGAGCAAATTAAAAATAAAATCCCATTACAGTCAAGAAATGCTCAATCCGTCTCTTTATTCCAAATATCATTTGACTTTCTGAGCAAATGACCACATGATTATTATAAATTGTTTTGAAAAAATATTATTTATTATAAGGGATTTAAACTCAGACTTTCAAGTTCCCTACAGCTATCCATTCCATCTAATACAATGGATACACATGATCACATACATGTGCAAAAGATAAATGATATATATGTGTGGGAGATGATGATCTGGACCAACTGTTTGAGTGCTAATTGGATATCATTTTATCTTTTTCGCATTTATGGGGTAATCTGCATCAGTTGTATAAGATGGAATGGGTAGCTGCAGGGAGCCTGAAAGTCTGAGTTCAAATCCCTTCTAATTACATTAAGTTCAATATAGACAATATACTTATATTTAATTATTAAATATTATTTATGTTTTAAAATAGCCAAAATTAAGTAGAATATTTTTATTTTGTTTTAGAATCTCTTTTTATATGTAAATATTTTTTTGTATTATTAACTATTTATGTAATTAACACAAAATTTTTAAATGTCTATTGTCTATTTTCATAGGATAGCCCTATCTGATTTAGTGTATGGATCAAAAACTAGAGATCTTTGAATTGAATTCCAATTCTGTCATTTGAATTTATAGCAATAATTATCCTATTAAAAAAAATATAAATAATCAAGTAGTTTTGTTTCTCCAAAATTCATAAGAATTTTGAACACCAGTCATGCTAGAACTAGAATGATTCCAGGATCTCACACTCAAGAATGTAGCATTCTACCACTGCAGTAAAGATTTAGATTTATCATAATATGAGTAAGATCAACACAATTACTCATTACAAAAGTTATTCTACAATATTGACACAGGGATTTTAATATTTAAGTTTCTTTTATTTTAGGAGTTTTGATGCTTTATGTTTGAAGGTTTCCTTTTTAATAAATTGATTTCTTTTTCCAATAATAAGAAAAAAAATTATTTGAATATATTTGGACATTGAATGCAATAATTTGTTTAACCTGTTCTTTTTTTACATTTTTAGAGATTTCAACTTACCAGTTTAATCTTTTTAAACCACTAAATATCACATGATCACCATTCTTTATGCTTACACATGCTGTTTCCACAATGATAAAATTCTCCGTACAATAACACCATTAAGTGCAAGCCAGAGTAATCAATTTTATGCAGGAAGATTTCTGCATAAAATCCCTATCTAATGCCTGTGCATCCAATATCCCCAGATTAGTTTCTAACTTGTGGCTTTCAACAGTGAGTAGCCTTGGATCTGAGAGCACTGCACCTAGATCTTAGGATCTAATACAACCACAAGCTAAAAACTAATTTGGGCATATTGGAGGAGTAGGCACTAGATAGAAATTTTATGCACAAATCTTCCTGCATCCATTGATTACTCTGACTTGCACTGAATGGTGCTATTGTATGGAGAGTTTTGTCTCTGTGTTTTAAATATTTTTATTTGTTAGATTCTAAGAATCTTTAGGCAATGAATTTTATTTCCGAGCCATAACAACTAATTATATCATTAATTACAGTTAAATCATTTATTCTAATTATTATTAAAATCTACTGTGTACATATATGATTAAGATTCATTATAAGATAGTTATCTCAAATATATATATATATATATTGTTTTATTGAATAATTGATTGGAAATCCGATTTATTTCTACAGAAAACCACTTGGAGTTATGGTGATCAAATAATAAAAGTGCTCACCAATTTTCATTGTTTTTCAACTTGCAAAATTTAGCAATAAAATTCATCATAATGCAAATGATTTATAAAGTTATATTTAGTTCTTTGCCCCAAAATTAATTGAAGTATTAAGAAATATGTTTAAATAATATACACTTGATTATCATTTCTAGTAACCTGCTACTCTTTTAACAATGTATACTAAATATTAAGAGTGTCCTGAGCAGGTTAATTCACTGGCGGAATTAATGAAATCAAAAATTTCAAAGTTTCGTCTTCAAATGTGATACGGAATAAAGTGTTGCTTTCAGCTGAGTGATCTTCTGTGACATTGCTTTTATAACAAATAGATGCATAATAAATATTTAGAGTTGCATTACTAATGAATCTTCTAAATTAGTTATGAGTAGGGGTATATTTGTAAAGGTGGAACTTTTCAATAACTTTGCAAATTGGTGTTAATTCATGACAATAAAGAATAGGTTTGTAAAGGACCATTATCATATTTATTTTAAATAATAAATAAAATTTGCAATATTTACTGGTAGTTAAATTAAGTTTATTTAAAATGTCAGTTGATTAATCAATTCGATTACGTTTAAGTATCAATTATCAAACTGATATTGTTTTTACTTTTTCCAAGTTATTGATCCAGTAATTTGCCTTTTTATCCTATCCTCCCTTTTTAATGCTGAATCTAGTATAAGCAAAAAAAAATTTTTTTTTTTTACAATTAAAACGTTTAACTACATGACAAAACAAAAATGTCAATAAAAACGATAATCAGTTAGATAAGTACTAAAAAGACAAACCTCATACTATAAACTAATTCATTTTTTTAATGTTTTTCTGTCTTTTAACCAACCCCCCTCAAAAAATAATCCCCCTGCCCTTGTTTTAAAAAACCAAAAAAAAAAAATAAAAAATTTTTTTTTTTTAAACTTTTCAAATACTTAACTTTTTTTTTAATGTCAATCTTTTTTTTTATAATATCAACAATCTCTTATCCAATGTTTTTTTTATATATAATTTCTACCTTATAAGTAACATGCCCAATACTTTTTTCCTTCTCTTTTTAGTTTTTGCAATAAATAATCTTTTTCGTTTACTCTTTTGAAACTTCTATACTGCAATTTTTATCTTTTATTTTTTTTCCATTCTCTTCTAAATTCCCTACCTAAAGACTTCAATATTTTATTTTTTATTTCTCAAATTTGACCCATTTTTGTTTTTTGTAAAGTTGCACTTTAAACAAAACACTTAAGGAATCTTTTTAATATGCTACAAAAATAATCTTATAAGCTAATTCCCAATAACATTTTTAGGTATCTCATTATTTTTGATGTTATCCATTTAAAAAACTTCAGCAAAAATGTTAATTATCCTCATAATGTATATTTCTGAATTTAATGTGACACCTATAACTGTAATGATTAAAAGTCAGATGAGAAGGTTCACTAATTATTTTGAAATTGGCTTCAACTCAGTAGCATAATAATATTTCGTGAGTTCATTAATAATTCACTAATTTCAAGCAGATAAAGTTCATTTTGAAAAAAATATTTAATAGTATCAACATTATAACAGTAATAAAATTATTTCAAATTTATGTAAAAAGATTTTCTATACAATTTTTTAAGGCTTATTATTTAATAATAAATCTTCAAAAAAAAAAAATCTTATAAAAAAATTTCTATCCATTTAGAACAGGTCTATTGAAAGCTATTAACATGTTAAGATAAATTAAATCTTTATTAATAAACTATTGCTATATAGTTTGAGAAATAAAGATTTTTAGATCAAAAATCAATCTGTCATTTCAGACCCTTGAATATCACATAATCTCTATGTTAGAAAGGGGTTAATTTTAAAAATGTACAGCAGCATATACAGTATTGAGAATATTAATATAAAACTTTATTCATATGCTTTGCCTCACCAGTAGATACATTATTCCTGTTTAAAACTGAATAATTTTTATTCAGATACAATATTTTTATTTAGAAATTTCTCATTTCATTAAAAAAAATCCTCACATGATTAGCTATCCTGTGCATATGGTAAAATTAATCATATGTCTAATTGATTATTTTAAAAGAAATTTATCAAACTATTAAACTCTACACTAGTCATCTGAACTATAATTTTTAATAATAATAATTGAACAACATTTTATCAATCTAGATGAAACCTTACTTAAAAGCCACCATTTTGAGTTTTTATTTTTGCTATTTGAAATAACTATTTATTTTTCAAATCACTCTTTAATTGCTAAAATTTATAACAAATGCTTTAATTATATTATTAAAACAACAACTTATATTAATAAGATTAGTTTGTAGAATATAAAAATTAAAAATGTTTAACATATATATAGAATCAATTTTTAAATCAATCTTAAATGTTTTGGCCTGACATGTTGGAAACAGAACCAAATTTTCACTATTTACAAAGTATAGTATGTATAAATAAGAAAATAGATTGAAAAAACATTATTTATGACAAAGTTAAAATTACTTCCTTAAAACTATCATAATATATGTATTACAGCTTTCTACATGCTACATATAATTGCAGAAATGTACAAAATCAATGTTTCTTCTTTTAAATTCTTCAAATTCTTTCAACATTTTTTTCTACCTTGTGTAGCAAAGAATAAAATTAGAAATGGCTTTAAGAACACCTGTAAAATGCTAATGAGAATTTTAAGTTCAAAATCAAATGAATCAGACTGTTTTGATATGATGATTTTTACATTTAGCAGTGAGAGTGTATGTATTCTTTGTATACTTTTTATTCATTGTTTATTGTTATTGTTAGAAATGTGACCAAATCACAAGCAAAGACAGTTAAAAAACAAACTTGTGAGCTGTTGTTGTTTCTTGATTAAATACCTTAATAGAATTATTGTCAATGGTGGATGGAATACAATAAATAAGAGATCTCTATAACAATGAAATGAATTGGATTTTTTTACATTTTATTTAAACTGTTTGGTCATTTTAGGTAATCAAAATGCAATGGGAGACTATTTATAATTTTATTTCAAACTTCTTTTACTTGTGATTTCATTTTTTTTAAAAAAAAAAACAATATATGAAAAAAATTGTGCTGTCATTTATTCTTGCTGTCATTTTAGAAATAGAGTGCTCAAATCCTTCTTAAGACCCTAAAGAAAATAAATGATAATTTTTTAAACAATAGGATTTGTATTTACTTAAAATATTTTAAAGGATTTTTAAAAATCTTATCCACTTAACTCTATCATGAGGAATATTTCTCAATCATTGAGGATTTCTCTATCATGTTTACTAAAGCCTTTTTTAGTTTCTTCTACATACAACAAGTTAAATACCACATTAATATGTAATAATGTTGAAATTAAATTAACATCATTTAATATTATATACATATATATTATAACCCATGGGTTTCATGGCATACAACATAAACACAGTCAAATTTTTTTATAGATATTTTCTACATTTCACTGGAGTAATAGTAAGGGATGAAATAATTTTGAATTTTAAAATAAACTTTTAATATGAAATAAACATTTAAAAAGGTCTAAATAATATTTTTATTGAATTCTGATTTTGAAATTTTGAAATTAGAACAAGCATGTTTTATGTTAAAATAGATCTACTGCTAATTGTAAAAATCCAATATCTATTTTAGAAATCTTTTTTAGCTTAAAACTTGTATAATATTTTTATAAAATTTCTACTATCTCTTTTAGAAATCTTTTTAAGTAAAACTTGTAGATTGATAAAATATAAAGTTGCTTTTAAAAGGATTAAAGTAGATTGAAAAAATTAGTAAAAATAGGAAAAACATTTTTGAATTAATGAATTTTTCCACCTTACCCTAGCTTTAAAAAGTATTGATAAAAAAATTAGAGTTAATCTGTTTTCAGAGTTTTACAGAATGACAATGAAGAAATAAATGCAGGCAAAATGGTGGAGTTTGAATTCATATGGAGGAAAAAGGATCAACTTCCAGTGCTTCATAGCCCTATTATAAACAAAACAACTAGCTTGCCTAAAGTCTGTCCAATGATAGATAAAAGGATATCACTGCAGATGAATAGTTACCTGGACTAGCCCTGTCCAGATGATGACACTTACCCAGAGAGTTCATAAGCTTTCTGAAGAATTGGCATACTATGCTGCTTTGTCTATATACAAAGAACCATAGATAAATGTAGCACATTGTATTAATGTAAAGTGCAGCTGGTGAGTTATGATAACTAATTCTTTTAAAATAACATTTTAAAAATGACATGTATAAAAATAATGATATTGTTTTAAATAATTTATTTAAAGAAAATGACATTTAAATCTATAATTTGAAAGTAAATAATTTTTATTTGAATAAAAAAATCTAAAAGTAAAAAAATTAATTTGTAGATGTTTTTTAAGAAATTGTTTCAAATGATTCCTTTAAAATGACATTTTGAATGTACAAGTAAATTTTTGCTTGAATTAAAAAAAAACATTGATTCATAGACAATTTTATTTTTTAAAAAAAGAAGTAAACTCCAAAATCATTTTACATTAAAAAAGAAAAACCCTGATGGAGTATTATTAAAGACATTTGTAATTAATTAATTAAAAGTAACCTGTTAAAAAAGACTGGTTTTATTTTTTTAAAAAGAAAAAGAGAAAAACTTACTAGTAAAATAATGAATGGATTTTTGTATACTTTCAACAAAGAATTAAATGTGAAAAAATATTTTTAATAATTTTATTATTTTGATAAAATATCATGGTATAAACATCAGTGTGTACATAATTCCTATGCACACATATATGTTAAATCTATCATTAATTATGTATTATAAGAAAAAATGAATTTCATTTATGAATTCTAATATGTTAATAAATTATACCATTTATCTGTGCAATGATATATATATATATATGTGTGTGTGTGTGTGTGTATTTTATGTAAAACCTAATATAAGATATTTGTATCATTAAAATGTCATGACTTAAAATTTCAATCATTTATTGTATTTTATATGATGATTGAAATATATTTATAAATTGCACTGCATATCTGTGTATAAATACCAATGCATGTCAGATAGACATGTATAGGTAAATTTTAATCATTTATTTTATTTTTATATGATGATTCAAATATGTCCAGAAAATATATCTCATGTCTGAGTGCAGATATATATAGATGTTTTATAGTGAACCTATATCAATCACAATATAATAACTTGAATTCTGTATATTAATCAAAATCAGAAGGCTTATATTTGTACAGCCAAATTCTACAGATCCTTAATTTCATTTTTTACTGTTATTAATAAACTTGTATTTCATTATTAATATTACCCCAGTGAACTTAATTTTAGTTTTAGAATATTATATTTTGCATCAGCTATTGGTCACAGTAACAGTTATAGAGCTTGTGTTCTCTGAGCTAGATTCATGCATATCAGTCTATTATATGAAAGAGGTGTGTATTAGTGTATGGACATCCATCCTGGATTGGCACAAAGAGAATATTCTTTAAATCCCATGCACTACATTTTATTTAATTTAAGTTTATAATTGGCCAGTAGATTAATGATACTAAATGGCCAGAGAATTGATAATGATCAGTGTGTTTTAACATCCCAGTATTATTTTGATTATTATATATTCTGATGGATGAGCACTTAGTTTATGCATCCAAACTGTGTTTAAATAATTGCCCCAATATGGCAAAGGCTAAATAGTTGGCCTGATCTACAATAGACCCATTTTAAATCCAGTCACCAGATTGACTGTTGATTTATTTTGATTGTTAATCATTCATGATGATGAATGACTTATACTTATTTAATACTGGTGAGCTTATAGTTAATTGTATTAATATAATTGGTTATGCTGATCTCAGAGTGCTCTCTTAAGGTTACTCATGCTCCTTACTTATATATTTTATATTCATTAGTTTTTATATTTAATATTTTAAATTTTGTTTGCTTGGTGATGAATTCCATCACCTCACATTCACCCCATTGATTCTGTACTGTTACAATATATATATATATATATATATATATATATATATATATATATATATATATATATATATATATATATATATATATATATATATATATATATATATATATATATATATAGGGGTGCAATAATTAATTCAATGTCAAATAATATAAATAATTATTAATATTACATTAAATTTAACTTAAGCTATGTATATAAATTTTAGCTGCAATATTTGATAATAAAAAAATTGACCAATATCTGCTGGACACATGTTTCTCCTATATCATAAGAAATTTACATAACTTTCAATTTTTAAATACTATCATAATATTCAATTAGATAATAAAAGTTTGAACATAAATTTAGCAGTAACTTCTTTGTAATGTGAAAGATCAACATAGAGCACATAAGTTAAAATTAACTTTACATTATTATTACATATGTGTGGGATGTTTAATTAATTGTTTACATATTTAGATATTTATTTGAAAGCAAGGTTACATATTTATATGATGTATATTGCCAAATTAATTCTGTATATATTCAGATGTTTATTCAAAAGTATGAATATTTAAAAATCAGTTTGAATAATATCAAGTCAATACAAAAGAGGCTTTAGCTAAATTGTCATGAATTTATGTTCAAACTCTTAGTTATAAGGATTATCCAAAGATATTTTGAAAAAATGCAATGTCAGTTGTTTCCATTGGTATAATAAACAGAGAATAAAATACATTGGACAGATATAATTAGACATGAATGTTGAATGTTTTTTTTAAAAAAAAAAGAATTTATGCTGAAGAAATTTAATAAATTATCAAGAAAACAGAAAAATGGACCAAAACATATTCTATTTGTGGATGTATTTGCACATTACCGATTGGTAATATAGACATTACAAAACTTATTTCTAGAACAGTTTTTTTTCTTTGTCTCTTTTTTTTCTTCTTGAAGTTAGAATGACCATATTTGTTTTACAAATGACTATTTGTTGTTATTATTATTTTTTTCTTCTTATGATTATCATCATCATCATTATCATTGCTATTATTATTGTTTTTATTAATAATGAATGAAAGTAGTGTTATAGATAAGTCTTTATCTCAGTCATATGATAATATAATAATTGATAAAAATAAATGTATCATTGAAGGTGTTATTCCAAGAAATAATATTCTATTAAATGATAACATAAATAAGGATGTTATTACAAATGATAAAATTAAAAAGATTATTAAAAGACCAAAGTCTATTTCTTTTTTGGAGACAAATAAACAAAATATATAGGTGAATATGCAAAATGTTGGAACTTTAAATAAATATAAAAATGTAACAATCTTGAAAAATAATTATAGTGATAATATGGATTTTAAAAATACTGAAATTTATAAAAATGATAATACTGACTTTATTTTAGTTGACTATTTAAAAAAAAAAAAAAAAAGAATGGGACTGGTTTCTATGATAATTTTAAAGCTATTAAACCAAAAGATAAATATAAAAGATTTTTTTTTACTAGAATCCATATGTATATTTCAGCAAGTGATAGTGAAACTTATTTAAGTGGCAGAATTGATGATGCTATTGTTTGCTATAAATTAAAAAAGTAAAAATTATTCATCATTTTTTATATCTAGTGTATAATCAAAACACTGTGCAACATTATGTTAATGATTTATTGAACTATGAATTCTGGCCTGACAGTGCTTCATTCTATCCATTCTATGGACTGATTATCAGAGATTTATATTTAACTGGATCAGGAGATATTGATCAAACATAAACTTTAGATAATCTTTCTGATGATGTACAAAAATAATGATAATATAAATTGCATTTATCAGAATTATTTTTATCATGCAATCTTAATTGAAAATTATAATTTAATTATGTTAACAAAAAGATGGTTAAATAGTTCTTATTTGGACAGTCAATGTATTGATAGTAGGTATCAGGTTTTTAGAAAATATCGCTCACTTGATCTTGGATTAAGAGATCAAGGAATCTTATAGCATTAAGAAAAGAAGTGTTTTGTAAAGAAATTACCAATGAGATTTATATTATTGACTCTATTTGGATTGAGGTTTTACTATCACACAAAAATAAATTATTAATTGGTAATTTATATATTTCTCCAATATTGTATTAAGTCAGCTGCATTTGGCATTAGAGACTTTAGAGAATAACTTAGTTTCTTATAAAAATGTATATATTACTAGTGGGGGGAGTTTAATGTTCCATCTGTATTTTCAGAAAATGGGAATGGTTACTATTATTTACAGAAAAGTTATAGTCTTAGAATTCTTTAGTGGACTTGGTTTGATTCAATTTAATTTTGTGTGTAATGATTTTAATAAAATATTTGATTTCGTCTAGGTTAGTTTTTGAATTTGGATTGTAAAAAGGGATCACCATTAGTTATTGAGGATGTGCATCATCCATTTTAAATTTTCTATACATATAAGTTTTGTTAAATGTGATTATTTGAGTCTTTATTATGATGTATCGAATTTTGTTTAAAATAACATTTGTTCTTTAAATAATATTGATAAAGCAGTAGTAACCTCTCAATGATACTATGATAAATATTATGGATAAATGGATATCTCTGTCTCAAACTAAAAGTAGTAGGAATAAATGTCCAATTTGTTTTCCTGGTTAACTTATATTAATTGCAATGAGAAAAATTAGATATAATAAATTGTATAAAAAAAACAAAATCAATATTTTATTGGAACAATTTTGTTAATTTTAGAAAATTGTCTTGTTGTGAAGAAAAAGTCTATCATCTTTTATATATTAATAATACGCAGAAAAGTATTAAATATGATACAAAGCATTTTTGCTCACATGTTAAAGATTTTTATTGGTATTAAATTTAAATCACTGAATAGTGTTTCAAATAACTCGTTAAATGCTGAAGCTTTTAAAGAACAATTCTCTTGGATCAAATTAATAATTTTATAGTTATATGTAATGAAAATTAAACTTCTGTTGCTAGTCATAGTCAAATGATGAAGTAATTGATGCTATTAAAGGTATAAAAGATCATAAATCTGTTTCTATTGATGATATTTCTACATTCACTATTAAGGGTTGAATAGGGTTTATAACTCCCTTTTTAAGCCATATTTTCATATTATTTTTACTAAAATTCATTTTTTCTGATATGTATAAATTATCTAGAGTTGTTTTAATGTTGAAGAAGGGTTGTAAAAATAATCCAAAAAATTATAGGCCAATATCATTGTTAGGCAGTATTTCAAAAATTTTTGTGAGATGTGCATATAATTGTCTTTTATTTCAAGTTAAGAGATGCATACCCAATTTTCAGCATGGATTTATTCCAAACATATAGCTAATGCTATAAATAAACAAGATTTTTTGGATGTTAATGCTATAAATGAACAAAGCTGTTTGGATGTAATACATTTTGATCTTCATAAGGCTTTTGATATGCTAAATCATAGCATTTTATTATCTAAATTAGATTGTATGAAATTTTTGTTCTCTCTTTTACTATGATTTAAATCCTATTTAACTGAGGTCCAAATTATGTTTATTACAAATTCAAAGAATCTGAAATTTATTACTATAAAAGAGAAGTTTCTCAAGAAAGCAATCTTGGACCAATTTTCTTTGTTTTTACATACTTATGATATAGCTGAAATTGTCAGTAATTGTAATATTTTACAGTTTGCTGATGATATAAAGTTATTTTTTAAAATTGATAATTTTTCTGAACATTCAAGGTTACAGAGTTTTATAAATAGCTTTGTGATTTGGTGTAAAAAAAATCAGATGATTGTTAATATTCGGAAACATTTGTTGTCTCATTTTCTAATAAAACATTACCCAGTTTTTTTCCACTATTCTGATAATAATATTATTGTTTTTAGAAAAAATAAGATAAAAAATTTAGGCATCTGGTTTAATATTAATGGTCTTTTTTGATCCACATTAATGAAATTATTTTTAAATGTCATCGAATTGCTAGGATTTTAGTGAGGTCAAAAAAAGTTTACATAAGCAATGATGCATTTGTTTATTTCATGTAATACTTATTTCTACAATTAATTATTGTTTTATTGTTTGGAATTTTAACACAAAATGTTATGAAAAATGACTGCCAAAAACAATGAAAAGGTATTTTAATTATGTATGTTTACAATTACTTGTGGGTAATGAAACATATCTTATGGGGAGGGGGGGGATGTTGAATGGTATAGTGTTTTTTTTTAAATTGTTTTTTGTAAATATGATGTGACAGAATTTATTATAATATAAATTATAGAATTCCTAATATAATTAGAAATAATGATTTGTTTTATATTAAAACATATCATAATTGATATAGAAATTCTGCCATAATTAAAATGTCTATGTTGTATAATAAGATATTTTTGAATGTTAATATTTTTCATTTGAATTGTTATGATTTCCTAACTCAGTGTAGACTAATTTTCTTAATTTGTAAAATTGGAACTATAATTGGATTGTTACTAGTCTATTGTTACATGCTTAATAAAATTGAATTGATATATTCCAAACTAATCTTTAAACTGATATAGAAAATATCTGAAAAATTGCAGACATCATCTTCAACCTCATTATCTATAAAGCAAAACATTCTAATCTATTTGCAAAAAGTCTTGAAAATATTTCAACAAACGTTTTAGTACTGAATTAAAAATCTAGATGTTTATAAATATCTCAGGAATTTAAGTATATTGTCTGCCCAGAAATATAAAAAGTTTGCTATAATAAATAGTGGATAGTTTTTATCTTTCAAAGCGACATTTTAATTGCCTTAACATACTACTATCATTAATTTTGAAAACTGATTTTGTCAGTATATATGATGATTAACATTATATACTAAGAGCAAGCTTTATAAAATTATTGGACACATTAATTCCAAGCAAATGACAATTATTTATATATTTAGTGAATCTAATAATATGAACACATAATCTCTTTGTATCACACTTCTACACATGAATGCTAATTAAAATCGCATTACCAGTACTAATTAATTTACTATAATAATGCAAAGTTGTCCCCAAAAATATTTAACAAACTAAAAATGTATATATAACATGTATAAAAAATACTTTACCACTTAACATATATTAATTGTTTGACCATTGCATAATACAGAACCTAATTTCACTGTTTTGATATAGTTTAATTTGTAATTTGTTTTCCATCTTTTCCTAATAAGTAATAACAGTAGTTTATTATAATTCTAATATATTAATGACTTTTTGTTAGCTGTCATATAATCTGTTGATCTGAAAAATCATGTGATATTTCAAGAACAAAATAAAAAATTGTTGGCAACAGTTCCATAAATTAATATCAAATCACTAAAATATCACACAACTATCATTTCTTATGCTTACACAATCTGTTAAAACAGTAGCAATTCTCTTCACACAGTAATGCTATCTAGTGCAAATCATAGAAATCAATGGATGCTAGATGGCTTATGCATCAAATTCACTATCTAGTGTCTATTTATCCAATAATTCCTAGAATAGTTTTTAGCTTGTGGTTCTCATTGATAAAAAGACTCTGATCTGAGGGCACTGTACTTAAATCTTTGGATTGAATGCAATTCTCCAAGCTAAAGCTATCAACCCAAAATAAAAACACAGTTAGGTTTCCAATCCAAGATAATTTGCTTGTATAGTCATACAGATCTGAACCTATTTCTGTATCTATACATTTTGGTATCGTAGGTTTTCTTAATAACCATGGGCATTAACATCCTTCAGCTATGATTGGTATTAAATCACTAAAACCTCACACAATTCCCATTAAATATAATGGCTTGCATTAAATGGTACTATTGTATGGAAAGCATTGTTACTGTTTTAACAGTTACCGTAAGCATAAAAAGTGGAGATCATGTGATATTTCATTGATTTAAAACCAATCCTAACCAAAGGATGTTGGTGGCTATGATTATTAAAAAAGCCAAAGACATCAAAATGCATAAATACTAAATTGAGTTCAGGCCTGTATGATTATATAACCAAATTAGTTAATATTAAAAACATCACTATTTTCATTTTAGGCTTATAGCTTTATGGTTAGCTAAAAAGGGAAAGAAGGTTACTGGAGGATAGCATTATATCGAAAGATCTAAATACAATGCACTCAGAACCAATATTCCTGACTGATGATGACCATGAGCTAAAATATAGTCTTAGAATATTGGATAATTAGGCACTAAATAGAAATTTTGATGCATCAACTTTCTTGCATCTATTAATTTTTATGTCTTGTACTAGGTGGCACTACTGTATGGAGAGAGTTATCACTGTTTTAAATTTATCTCAATAAAATTTGCATTTGTTTTTCTTAGTTGGGAATTGATTCATGAACTTCTAGTTCTTAAATCCACTCTTAGTACTAAAGCATTCAGAGCTAAAATGTCATTGTGTGTATATAGCTGAAGAATTGGAAAGGGGAGAGATTAAAGCCTTTCCATTAAAGTTTGAATATTTTCTATCTTAATATAAACCAAACATTGTTTATACATATATGTGTGGAGATTATGATCTGGACCAACTGATGAGTGCTGGTTCAGCATGAAATATTATATTAGAGATTATTTATTTTTTCACATTATGTTGCCATGTTTATCAGTTGTATAAGATTGAATGAATGACTGAAGGAAGCTCTAAAGTCAGGATATGAATCCTCTCTAATTATATATATATATATATATATATATATATATATATATATATATATATATATATATATATATATATATATATATATATATATATATATATATATACTGTATCAAACCCAACTTTTTAATGATGATCCAAGACTGATTCCCTATACCATACATTTAAATGTGATTCATAAAAATCAACTCATACATATACTAAGCCTTATTTGTCTGTATTGCATCATAGTGATATTAATTATAATAATCAAACCACCAATTGGCTCCATTTCCTGACCACCTTACATCAAAGCATACTCAAAGAGTAAAGCAAAAGCACACATATTCAAAACCATTTTTATGGGAAGTATTACTATGAATCACTTCATTTGCTAAAATAATGCTTTTAGGAACTCCTCTAGTTATATCATTATGGCAATGACATCATTCTTTTAACTTTTTAGATTAATATATACTTTTCTCAGGATTTGGGACAAACTATTTTTATCTGAGTTTGGAATAAAAATGATAAAATGAATAATAAAATAATATATATAACAAAAAATAAAAATTATTTACAAATACTATATGTAATTGTGCAAAAGAAAATTAACTTTCAATCTTATGTTATTCATAACTTTGTGCACTCACCCATCAGTAAGAATTTTAAAAATTTAAGTGAATCACTTAAGCTTGTGGCATATTTGTATATACACTAACTCTTGCTGATCATGCTTATATCAGGGTTTGAATTATTGTAATGCTAACCAGGGTACAAACAATAACTCAACCAATTATATTAGTAATTATATCATTTCTTTATTGGTATAATGTGTAATGTGATTATTTATTATTTCAGTTTAAATCTCCACCAATAATATGTGACAAATATAGAAACATTTATTTGTAAATCCTATGAATAAATAGAATTAATTCAGAAGAATAATGATGACTTCTACCATCAAAATTGCTTTATTGTATTTTATTTGTTGTAATTTTATTTATTGAAACATTGTGGCAAATTTTCTTAAATGAAAATATTTACTTAAAGGTATTTAAAATAATAATATCATTATTTATCAATTGTTTTTATAAGATCCAGACACTTTCTCATCAAAGTGCATGTTCTCAGAGTTGGTTAGAGGTTTTCTTTCTTTCTCAAAATCACACATAGCCCATATTTTCTTATTAGCTTATTTTATACAAAAAAAAAAAAAAGAATATTATAACAATACTTATTTTCAGTATGTATATTTTCAGTATGTATATAAAATAATAAACAAAAAGATTAATAAATAATAAAATAATTTATTAACGCAATAAAATGTGAATAAAATAAATATAATCTTCTTTTGTAGATTTCCTCTTGCATATCATAATCAAAAGTTCATATCATATTTTTTCTAACTCTTTATTAAAGCCTCTTGTATAGATATATATATATTGTAACCTTCCAGGTTGGCACCAGAAAGAAATGTGGGAAGGTCATATTTGTGCTAACAATGATTAACAGTAATTAGTTGAGAAAAATGAATTGTGATATAATTTAATATTTAAAATTGAGTTTTTTAGGAAAACTAAACTTAAATTGTGATGTAATTTGCTAGTTAAAATTAAGATTTTAACAAAATTAAAATTTTAAATGGGTATATTGATTGGTGGAGTTTGGGACTATATGTTTAGTGGTAGATGTTTGTGTATAGTAGAGGATTTACATGTCATAATAGGCAGATGCATAAATATATTATTAATTAGAATTTTCTTTAATATATTTTATTTATAAGTTACTGATTATACATTGTCTTAGAATCTTATGTTTTAAAAATGATAAAGATTATTTGTAATAGTAAATAACATTTCTAAAATTAATAATTAGTATTTAAATTTTTTTTTTTACTATGTTTAGTATATTTAAACATTTTATTGTTAAAATTTTTATAAATAATATTTCTGGCAAGCTTCCAAAGTTGATTGTCATAGAAACACAGAGGGTGTAAAGGAGAGAAAGACATAAAGTTTAAAACTTGAAGAAAGTAAAAATCTCCAAGGGAGAAAATGTAAGAAAAAAAAACTTAAAAGAATCAAAAAACTCTCTAAAAGTATTACAAATATTAAAAAAAAAACATCGCAAGGATTCTAATGATATGTTTATGGAAAATTTATATTATACTACTGGAGTAATAAAACCATGAAGAAATAGACCCAGAGGGAAAATCAGCTCCAAACTTCTATTAAACGATGGTTCAAGTTCGCTACCTTTTAAAATTACCTTGACATCACATAAGATAAGTAATTATAATTTATTTCAAGATATTGCCAAAAGTAAGTAATATTAAAATGGCAAAATTGTGTAAAATAAAGCTAGCACCAATTTTTTTTTTATTAGATGCTAAAGCCAGATGCTTAATATTAAATTCTAATCATTTTTTATCAATCTTTTGCAAATTAAAATTTAAAATAAAAAAATTTATCTACTTAATTTTATACCAAGAAGATAATTTTCTACAGTATAACTTTGCTAGTCATGTATATATACTGAAATAATGTCAATGCATGCAAATATCATTTTTAATGCCCGTCACGGAATTATAGGATGAAAAAAAAAAAACTCTTATCATTCTTAACAAGTTATGCTTAACAATCGGATAGACATTTTTTTTTTATGTTATAATTTACCATTGTTTTTAAAATTAATATGTATGTTTCTTTAACTTTCAACTTTCAATTTTCTTTTAAAAAACTTAATATGTAATAATGGGATATTGACAAATAATTTTTTTTTTGATTACAATAGATGTATAAACAATTTTTTTTTTGTTTTTGTTTTGTGTTGTTCTTAAAAAAAAAACAAAACAAAACAATGTAATTTCATTATCATTAGAGTATGATAATTTATTATTTTGTATGATTTAGAAAGTATATAATAGGTGACTCTAGATATTCGGATGTGTGCGTAATGCTATAGATTATTATTTTAAAGATGTTGTATTTATTATGCAATTTAGTTAATGAAGTATATTTAAAGAAAAATAATGAATTAAAACCTTATCTGTTATAAGTTCGGTATATAGGAAGGATATTGAATGTGAATTGAAGGTAGAAATAGTCAAGGGACAATTAGATTATGTAGATTAAGTTTGGAGATATTCGTTAACTCTTAAGCATATAAGTATAAGTGTGTGGTTATTATTTTTCCCTGCCTTGATTTATTTTGTATAGTTACTGTTAGATGACTTACACCGACTGTAACAGATAAGTGTTATATAATTTTTTTTATAATATGTAAAAGATGATTGATATGTGGCATCATACAAGTTTATAAATAATCTAATAAAGTATATTTCATGAATACATTGTGTCCACAATATAATCAAACGCACATATTCGAAGATATATATATATATGGTTAACATATTAAATAGTAGTCAATTTTGATTTTACCTTAGAAGAGATGTAACTGGTTATCAAGGTGCATAAATATTTTTTTTTTATTATAATTATTTCTTTTGTCTTTTATTTTTTTTATTTTTTTTTTAATAAATATTTTAATGAATTAAAAGTCCAAACAAATTGTTTGACTATTTAAGTTCGATTCTCTATTTCCACACACACACATATATAGTTAACATAGCATAGAGATTTGCCAGTAGAAGTCAATTTATTTAATTTGTCTGGTGGTAATAAATCTCAGTATTACAATGCTAATAGTATATTTTACTTTGCTTAGAATAGATAGTGATATGGATATAAAGGTACCCGGTCCTAATCATTATCTATCCTATATTAAATGTAATAATTGTCAATTTTGCAATAGTTTTGGTATTGAATAGATGCTCTGAACATATTTAAATTAATCTTATAGTATTATTGTTTATAGACGTTTTTATCATCCTTGTCGGCCTCATATATAAAGACCATATCCTATAATCTCAACTGAGCTAGGCCATGGAGTGGTTGCAATGTAAAACCTTTTAAATAAGTTTAAATATAATTTATAATTATAAATTTTATTCTATTTTGCATAGAATTGGTGCCTGGGCAATTATAAATATAATAAAGTAAATAAGTGAAGAAGATGAAGGTTATGGGAGAGGGTTAATATATATATATATATATATACCGTCTGAAAAAATTCACGCTTGCAAACTGATATAAACGTTTTGCATAAGCGCTTGAGAGTCAGTCTTTAGACCTAGTTTCTATAGCTCTATCCTTCCACTGACGAAAGCAAACCAGCTTGAAATCAGCTGATCTGGAGGTGAGCAAAATGAAAGAGGTAGTTAATTCTGACTCCTTTTGCGTTTATGTAAAAATATTTTACACTTGTTTCGGCGGTTTTGGTAAAGACGCCATCTATTGATCATAAATAACAAGTGATAGCAGGTTACGTGACTAACTTGTTTTTATTTTTCATAAATGTACCTTTAAAGTTTTCTTGCAATGATATATATTGCAGAGACTTTGACTATGTGGTGAAACTGAACTGAGATCAGACCCATATAGATATCTAGCTTGCTAGGCTGAGTTTGAAGACTTTACCGTCTGAAAAAATTCACGCTTGCAAACTGATATAAACGTTTTGCATAAGCGCTTGAGAGTCAGTCTTTAGACCTAGTTTCTATAGCTCTATCCTTCCACTGACGAAAGCAAACCAGCTTGAAATCAGCTGATCTGGAGGTGAGCAAAATGAAAGAGGTAGTTAATTCTGACTCCTTTTGCGTTTATGTAAAAATATTTTACACTTGTTTCGGCGGTTTTGGTAAAGACGCCATCTATTGATCATAAATAACAAGTGATAGCAGGTTACGTGACTAACTTGTTTTTATTTTTCATAAATGTACCTTTAAAGTTTTCTTGCAATGATATATATTGCAGAGACTTTGACTATGTGGTGAAACTGAACTGAGATCAGACCCATATAGATATCTAGCTTGCTAGGCTGAGTTTGAAGACTTTACCGTCTGAAAAAATTCACGCTTGCAAACTGATATAAACGTTTTGCATAAGCGCTTGAGAGTCAGTCTTTAGACCTAGTTTCTATAGCTCTATCCTTCCACTGATGAAAGCAAACCAGCTTGAAATCAGCTGATCTGGAGGTGAGAAAAATGAAAGCGGTAGTTAATTCTGACTCCTTTTGCGTTTATGTAAAAATATTTTACACTTGTTTCGGCGGTTTTGGTAAAGACGCCATCTATTGATCATAAATAACAAGTGATAGCAGGTTATGTGACTAACTTGTTTTTATTTTTCATAAATGTACCTTTAAAGTTTTCTTGCAATGATATATATTGCAGAGACTTTGACTATGTGGTGAAACTGAACTGAGATCAGACCCATATAGATATCTAGCTTGCTAGGCTGAGTTTGAAGGCTTTACTGTCTGAAAAAATTCACGCTTGCAAACTGATATAAACGTTTTGCATAAGCGCTTGAGAGTCAGTCTTTAGACCTAGTTTCTATAGCTCTATCCTTCCACTGACGAAAGCAAACCAGCTTGAAATCAGCTGATCTGGAGGTGAGCAAAATGAAAGAGGTAGTTAATTCTGACTCCTTTTGCGTTTATGTAAAAATATTTTACACTTGTTTCGGCGGTTTTGGTAAAGACACCATCTATTGATCATAAATAACAAGTGATAGCAGGTTACGTGACTAACTTGTTTTTATTTTTCATAAATGTACCTTTAAAGTTTTCTTGCAATGATATATATTGCAGAGACTTTGACTATGTGGTGAAACTGAACTGAGATCAGACCCATATAGATATCTAGCTTGCTAGGCTGAGTTTGAAGACTTTACCGTCTGAAAAAATTCACGCTTGCAAACTGATATAAACGTTTTGCATAAGCGCTTGAGAGTCAGTCTTTAGACCTAGTTTCTATAGCTCTATCCTTCCACTGACGAAAGCAAACCAGCTTGAAATCAGCTGATCTGGAGGTGAGCAAAATGAAAGAGGTAGTTAATTCTGACTCCTTTTGCGTTTATGTAAAAATATTTTACACTTGTTTCGGCGGTTTTGGTAAAGACACCATCTATTGATCATAAATAACAAGTGATAGCAGGTTACGTGACTAACTTGTTTTTATTTTTCATAAATGTACCTTTAAAGTTTTCTTGCAATGATATATATTGCAGAGACTTTGACTATGTGGTGAAACTGAACTGAGATCAGACCCATATAGATATCTAGCTTGCTAGGCTGAGTTTGAAGACTTTACCGTCTGAAAAAATTCACGCTTGCAAACTGATATAAATGTTTTGCATAAGCGCTTGAGAGTCAGTCTTTAGACCTAGTTTCTATAGCTCTATCCTTCCACTGACGAAAGCAAACCAGCTTGAAATCAGCTGATCTGGAGGTGAGCAAAATGAAAGAGGTAGTTAATTCTGACTCCTTTTGCGTTTATGTAAAAATATTTTACACTTGTTTCGGCAGTTTTGGTAAAGACGCCATCTATTGATCATAAATAACAAGTGATAGCAGGTTACGTGACTAACTTGTTTTTATTTTTCATAAATGTACCTTTAAAGTTTTCTTGCAATGATATATATTGCAGAGACTTTGACTATGTGGTTAAACTGAACTGAGATCAGACCCATATAGATATCTAGCTTGCTAGGCTGAGTTTGAAGACTTTACCGTCTGAAAAAATTCACGCTTGCAAACTGATATAAACGTTTTGCATAAGCACTTGAGAGTCAGTCTTTAGACCTAGTTTCTATAGCTCTATCCTTCCACTGACGAAAGCAAACCAGCTTGAAATCAGCTGATCTGGAGGTGAGCAAAATGAAAGAGGTAGTTAATTCTGATTCCTTTTGCATTTATGTAAAAATATTTTACACTTGTTTCGGCGGTTTTGGTAAAGACGCCATCTATTGATCATAAATAACAAGTGATAGCAGGTTACGTGACTAACTTGTTTTTATTTTTCATAAATGTACCTTTAAAGTTTTCTTGCAATGATATATATTGCAGAGACTTTGACTATGTGGTGAAACTGAACTGAGATCAGACCCATATAGATATCTAGCTTGCTAGGCTGAGTTTGAAGACTTTACCGTCTGAAAAAATTCACGCTTGCAAACTGATATAAACGTTTTGCATAAGCGCTTGAGAGTCAGTCTTTAGACCTAGTTTCTATAGCTCTATCCTTCCACTGACGAAAGCAAGCCAGCTTGAAATCAGCTGATCTGGAGGTGAGCAAAATGAAAGAGGTAGTTCATTCTGACTCCTTTTGCGTTTATGTAAAAATATTTTACACTTGTTTTGGCGGTTTTGGTAAAGACGCCATCTATTGATCATATATATATATATATAAATTATATAGACTTTATAGTAATACTTTTATTCATATGCATATATATGAATTAAAGCATAATTCATTCCTTGAATATTTCAATTTAAATATTTTTATTCTTTAATAGTCCAGTATTATTTTTTTTTTAAATATTAAAAAAAATAATAAAGCATTGAATTTCCTTTCCCTTTAAAATATCTTACCATTTTAGTCCTTAAATTTTCTCATCTACTTTTAGATATCCTTTCTTCTCTTAATGATTTTAATATTATTACTAATCAAACAAGTGTTGAGCACAGTTTTTCTTGGTGTTAATGTATTATTATTTCATTAAATAAAACTTTTGGCAACTTATCTGCACAGTTCAGATTTTTTCTTAGCTTATGATAGTTGGTATAAAGAACTGACCAATATGCTACCAGATTCATTTGCATACAACTCCCTTTTTACTTTCTCTAGAATTTTTAGGAGTGTCACCTAAATAAATTTCTAAAGTGATCTATTCTTCTAATAAAAGGAATATTAATTATGTAAATATATCTATGCTGCATATAAGTGCACTTATTACATTTATTACATTCCATATAGAAGTATAAACAGTTAACATCATAACAATTTTATAAGCATGAATATTTTACCCCCCCCTTCACCATATATATATGTGTGTGTGTGTGTGTGTGCGTGTGTAAGTGAAGTCACATTATTTTTAAAATATTATTAAATAGCCTTTGCAATGCTATTCCAAAGTTACATTATTGTGTACCTGATATTTAATTAACAATTGAATTGTACAAATTTTGTTAACCTATCACAAAAGAAAGACAGAGTCTCATTTTCAACCACTTACCATTAGACATATATTAATTATGAATAAATGTAAATCTACTATTATTAAGTATTGAAAATCTGTAATTGTTACAGAAAAAAATTAACTTCTGATTATGTGCTGTTTCATAACTATTATAAATCTCCTCACACTCTCTTGTGATCGATTAACTAGATCTGTACAATTTAATTGTTAATTACAACATCAGTCACACAATAAATTCAAGACCTGATATAAGCACAATCAATAAGTGTTGGTGTATATTCAAATACATTCTGAGCTTAAGTGATTCAATTAAGTTGATGAATGAATACATGGAGATTTATAATAGTTAAGAAACATGCTTGAAAGTTAATTTCCTTCTGCACAATTACAGATTTCCAGTGTTTTATAATAGTAGATTTACATTTATTATAATATATTTCTATACAAATCAAACAAATATAAGTAAATCTTAAAATGAGATAAATTCATAGTAGTGGAAAATCAATTTAACTTAGCAATTTTATTCCATGAGCTCTGATGTGCCTATATAAATGATTAATCCACATTCATATGACTATTATTATTAATTATCAAACAAATGTATAAGCACAATAGCAAATATGATAAAAACAAAAAGAAAATAAATATTCAAATAGAGTTGAGAGGAGGAAAAGGTAAAATAGATGTTATATTAATCAGAAACATTCAGCATCAGAAAAAAATAAATATTGATCTATATGTTATAATAACTTGTAAAAGCCTTTTATCTAGAAAAATTTACCAAATCCATATCTATTCAGAATTCTAATTTTTACTATTAGTTGACTATAATAGATTTGAATTTTTGGAACATTTTATAGACCCTAATCATGAAAATCTCTGTGTTTCAGTATCATCATTGGCTATTTTTCATTACTAGCAAGTATAATAATGGTGCATATAAATTTTGTGTCCATAGTCTGTAAAAATCAATCTAGAGATGGTAGGCAACTATTTGATCTTATTGCTTCGATTATTGGTGTAATCAAGAAAACACACTTTTAAAGTTGGCATGAGGCCACATAGTTTTAAGTTCAACTATTGCACCAACAAAGGCTTTACTTCCTCATGCAAAGATTTTTAACTATAACATGATGACAGTTCACACTTTAGCAGTTTTTTGAACAACTAGAATGCATTATTCTAATTAGAGCTAATTTTTCCACAACACAATTAAGAAAATCTCTCAAAAAGTTGAGATGAGTTATATATAATCTTTTTGAGATGAGCCATATGCAGTCTCTTTTTAACTTCTTTCCTGAGCTCTTCACTGCATCGAGTTTGTACATTCCTTCTAGTGTCTCTCACCCTATTTAAACATACACTTTCCATTATAGCATCAAACAATCCAGGTACCATTTCTATTATTCTTTTTAATTAGTTTTAACTAATTATTTTTATATGACAAAATGCCATCTCTTTGTCATTTAAAAAAAAATACAAAAATACTTTTTCTTTTCTAATTTCATTCA
Organism: Epiperipatus broadwayi; assembly: GCA_028023455.1. NCBI lineage: Eukaryota > Metazoa > Onychophora > Udeonychophora > Euonychophora > Peripatidae > Epiperipatus > Epiperipatus broadwayi. The sequence continues at coordinate 186,646 of JAQFVV010006486.1, forward strand.
TTTTTTATTATTATTTCCATATTTAATCCTTTTTTAATTATCATAATTAAACAATTTATTTAATTTTCAGTCAGCACTATATATATATATATATATATATATATATATGCTTGTTTTATATATATATATATATATATATATATATATATATATTAAAACAAAATATATATTTAGTACCAGCTTGAAAAATAGATATGAAAAAATTAAGATTTCTAAATTATAAAAAAAAATAATTAAGTAATTCTTACTTGAATATTTTTGCCTATAACTTTAATATTTTTAGTCATTTATACTTTTTGTTAGAATATATGAATTCTTCATCAATTTTTTAATAAATCATTATTTATTTATTTTTGTCTTTCTTAAAGGAGATTTTTATAATCACTTTTAAATGCAACAGGACTATCCTTAATATGCTAGTTTAACTTTTATATAGAGGTCAGAAAACTTTTAGGATAAGACTATACTATTTATAGTACTTTTTCCCCAGAAAAAAATGAGATAATGAAAGAGTGAATGCCCATTTCCATTTCTCAGTGCCATATTTAAATCCTTGTTCTACATTTATATTCACTAATTAAATTAAGCATGTCATATACATTATTACATTGTGTTTTCTTTTTTCGTATATGCAATGTATAAAAAATATTCATACAAAACTACTCAACTCTTTTTGAAAGATCAGATGAGCCCTCAATTATAAAAGAATGAATATTGACCTACAATTCTAAGAACTCACCACTGGCCATAAACTGGAAGAGCTATTTTAATTTTGACACAGTAAGCAACAACAACTTGACAAAAGACAGATTGAGATAAACCTTATTCATGAGTTATCTCATAGACTTAGAGCATGGTTTAAAGTTGAAGATTCACTGCACATTTGAGCCATGCTTTATTGAGTCTTAGAAGCTAATCTATATTTATGAAATATTAGATTCTATTAAATCTTATACCTTGCTCTTCTGTCTGAAGATCCAAAGGTGAATAAATAATAAAAACTAGAAAGTTATATAAGGGAGTTGTGCAGTTAGATAGAACTCAACATGGACTAACATGACAACATCGAGCTCTCAAGTCAATGCCATAATCCTAATGTCCTCACTAAAAAAGAAAGGATAACTATGCAAATTCTCACAGTACAAAGATGTTATTCTTCTCATAATAATAATAATAATAATAATAATAATAATAATAATAATAATGATGATGATGATGATGATAATAATAATAATAATAATAATAATAATAACAACAACAACAATAATAATAATTCAGCAGAAAACAACCCATTTGTCTACAATAATGTTAACAAGGTTTAGGTCATGTGCTCCAAAAGTACTCAGAAACTAAACCTGACAAGGTAAAAATCTTACCTTGATAAACTTTTCTGAATTTCCAATGAATTGATAACTAATTAATAATTTTGTATTACATTTTTATTCAAAATTTTAATTAAAATCAAGTTAGAAAATAAAATGGGCACAAAATAATCGCATGACCAAGAAAAGCCTACCACCAATGTTACCAGTTCAAAGTCCAAAGTTCATTCAAGCATACATTTATTTTTAATTTTATTGTAGCAATTTCCAATTTTTGTTGAAAAATTCAGTTTTAAGTTCCCCATGAAGTACTCCACTTGTTTGCAAACAAGTTAAGAAGCTTTGTTTTTTTGTACAAAAGTATTCAAAATCTTAGGTTAATGAAAGAAGAAGAAAAAAACTACTTTCATATACCCTTTCTCAATTTCCAAATAGTTTTTGTGTTATATTTGTCATTCAAATTTTCAATTAAAATCTAGTTATTTAATGATAATTTTTTTAAAAAGCCATCACATGACCAATTTCTGTTGACAATAATACCAGCACCAAGTTTCAATGTCCAAAGATTAGCCAAGAATATGCTTACTTTTAACGTTATTGTAGTAAACTTTGATCTTTGTTTAGTAATAAAAATTCGATCTCAAATACCCCAGCAATCAATACACTTGCTCACAACCAAGTTAACAAGCTCTAGTTTTTTATTCTTATAAAGTACAAAAACCTTAGGATAACAAGAAACAAACACTAATTAATGTTATATATCTTCTTTAATTTCCAATTAATTGATAACTTATTTCCAATTTCGTGTTGTATTTTACATTCAAATTTTCAATTTAAATCAAGTTACTAATGATCAATTCAAAAACAAGATATTTCCAATAAGAATGCCAAGTCTAACCACGTACCCAGCTTTCACCATATCTTCCTATGTCTGGATCCCAGACCCAGAGTATGACCATCCTACCACAAATTTATAGTTGCAACCAATTTTAACATAGCCATACCACCACTCTCCTCTGGAAATCTGGATCCTCTACCCATGGATCTCATACTTAAACCTTATCAAAAACACTACCAGCCTCCATCTCTAATACTGTCAGATACAGAGTCTGACCAATGTATCCAATTCAACAATTCAAACAGTTCTAACACAGCTGTATCTCCATTCCCCTTGGCATACTCATCTATTCAAATGCACCTGAAAACAGCCATAACATAATTAACAAAACCTGATGATGTCCTACTCATAGTAATATGCCCATATCACAAATAAAACCAAGAGAAAACCTGATCATCCAAAGAAAATCTGGCATCATAAAAAGTCAAAAATAACTGACATTGATTAAATACCAGTGTCTACATACCTCACAAAAATTGCCACACTCCCATGAAAATCATTAGTCCCTTGCCTATGTTACCCAGGCAATCCAACCACATATAAAACTAAACCTGTTTTACATGTGAAAATACAGCAATACAGAGGTGTCTAAAATTCATGTAATCTTGTGTAAATCCGTGTCAATTTTTACATACATAAACCTACAACTACAGATTGCCCAGGAGGGGATAAAGTGATGTCCTGTTGCCTTTGGTGATCAAGGAATATAGAGATATGTTCTGGCTTATCTGAAGCTCTCTTGTATGAGTACTGGTGCCAGGAAATGCATGCAGACAAGAATGCTCAGGATTCACCATAATATTTTGATTGACATTTAGTTAGGGGTCATTTAATTTTATAAATGGTGCTAAGAATAAGTTCAGGTTTCAGGCTATTTTTGAAGTTGTTAAGGGATCTATTACTTGAAGAAAGAAGTGCGGAAAGCAAGGCAATAGTCTTTCCCAGCACTAATACTTATACAAAAGAGCTTCAGATAAGTCATAACATAGCTCTATATTCCTTGAACACTAAAAGATGACAGGATTTCAATTTATCTCCTTCTACACAACCATTCAATACATTGAAAGAAATTATTCAAAGAAAAAAATAAGGAAGATCTTGCTATATAGTCAATAATACATGTGCTATCAACTGTAGAGACTTATCTTTCCCTTTCTCTCAGTCAATAATATAAGTGCTATCAACTGTAGAGACTCGTCTTTCCCTCTCCCTCCAAAAGATGAACACTCTAATTTAAATATTTAATATCTTCAAATATATACAATTACACTCATCTCTCCATTATTTTTCTATTTCATTTTGCTATGAATATGAGAATGCCATAAGTTCTCAAAAGTGCTAAGCTGTATTTAATTTATTGAAATTATAAGCATCTCTATAGTTGTGTATAAGCATACTTATTACATTTATTACATTCCATATAGAAGAAGTATAAACAATTAACATCATTAGTGTATAATATATAATTTATAATGATACTCAATAATGAATAGAATTAATAAAAAGATTTAAAAATCCAAATTAGAATAATACATTTTATCAGATAAAAAAATCTTTTTTTCTTATTCTTATGTGAAAGGTAAAGTAGTTTTTAAATAAATAGTGACTGCAATTCCTCATTGAAGAGTGATGAAGATCTTATCAAGCCTACCAGTTTCTTAATATTGAAGATGTGAATTGTAGCTGAATTTGCTATGAGCCAGATACTTTAGAGAAAATTTCTAAACCTACTCAAAAAGATTTCACTTGGTCTGAATTCAAACTCATGACACCCTGCATTAAATATTCTGAGCTGTGCAAATTCAAATATGTTGCATGACTACTATGACTTACATTTAATATCTGCATTATATCCCCAAACCATCAATTATTTATACTTACAATAGTTCATTCAATAAAAGAGTGAATTATTTCTCCAAATTGTGTAGCAATTTTCTTCTAGATTTAGAGATATCTGACATTTAAATAATACAAGGTATCTAACATTATTAAAAGGCATTACTTATGGATGTCAGTATTCATTTTCATTAGTAAAAAAAGATTTATTATATTTTATCTATGTTTTTAGTTCATTAAATCAATATTTATCTGATAACATAAATATTTAGATAGTTAATACAGAATAGTTGGCTAAAGATGATTATCTAATTGGAAACAAATTATTAGTTTGCTTAAACTACAACTTAGCTTCACTTATAATTTTAAACAAATTTCAAAATATGTCAGCAATAGCAGCTAATCTAACTAATTCCTACACTATAAAGCCATTTTTTAATTGAGTGCATAATTTTTTATTATAAGATATTAAAAAAGTAATCATATTAGCTTTCAAAATATAAAAAAAATATCTATTTAAAAAGTCAGCATATTTTTTAATTTTTTTTCCATCAAATAAAGATCATATGACTTTCAACACCTATATTAGAAACAATAATTCTATTTAAAATATTTCACAGCAATCTATCATTGTCTGGGTGATCAATTGATACTATGGGTAATACTACACTCAAATTTCCAGAATTTCTGAATATTAATAGTGTTGGAATTGCATACATCTTATATTTAACTGTTTTTTAAACTATTGAAGCTAACAATCTGATATTTAAATCATTTTAAAAGATTTAACATAAGTTGATTTATCTTGTATATTTAGAAATGTCAACATCAAGCCAAAATTATACATTTTAAGGTTTCAGTTTTACATCATTTATAATCCCTTTTATTCTTTGACAAAAACTGTATGTACCAAAGAAAGCATCTCATGGCTTTAATTTCACAGTAGAAGCATTAATTTATTGTATTATTCTATTTCAAAACCATTCCATATCTGTTGCCTACTTAGAATTGCAATATTTTCCTTTGGAGTAAATAGAATTAATTATAACTCAAAGTGTCATATTTTATCATTAAGCATTGAATTTTAAGTTTATTTATTACTACTTATTAAGTCGTTTTGCATTAAACAAAATTCTATTAATGACTTTTTACATTGACTACGATTTTGAAACAGACCATCAAACTTTTCCTATATTATATATCTTTTTTTCTTATCTCAACACTACAATCAAACAATATTTTTTTTCATCAACTAAAATATGGTAAAATTTGTCATATTGAATCAATTGGCATGTTTTAGTTTTTACTTTTAATATTTCAATGTATTTTTCTATTTCCAAAAAATGTTCCAAGACAAAAATTATGGAGATCACTTACTGTAAAACTTTGCAAAAAATCATAATATACTTGTCCTTTGTATCGCAAACGTGTAATCAGCTATTCAATATATTCATTGTTTACTCAAAAGTCACCATAAACTTATACCATACACCATTTTATCAAGCTTCTTGACTGTAACCTCTGATATAAAATGGAAAAAAAAATCAGTTATTTATTTATTTATTTCGTAATAGAACAGTATTAATCAGTTTTAATCTATTAAATTTTGGCATAATTATTTTATTACAAATTAAAATTCATTTATCTTTGTCTTATATCAAAATCATTTCAGATAATGAATTTAAATAAAATAAATTCTTATAACAAAAATGTCAAATAAGGGTTAACAAGAGGCCTACAGATATTGAAAAAAAAGAGCAAGAAAAATCCAATCAATTTTGTTGATTTGAAATAGAACTCGCCGTGACCTAGATTATGAGGTGATTTAAAATGTATTTTTGCTGAATTTGTTCATTTCATATTAACAAATCTTTTGTTGAACGATTTTTAGTTCTTTACAAGCTGTCAAAGATAAGAAAGCTTTTTTAAAGCAACTAGAATTTAATATATTGCAATGTCCAGTATACACAGAGCATCTTAGTTATCTACCTGAGTTGCTAAGCAACTAGGTTTTTACATCTTTCTATAAGTTTCTTCTGTTTTAAATCATATCGAAAGTGTCAAATAAGTGTGTATTTATCGTTTTAATTGTACACATTCTGTAATAATCGAATGTATAGTGATGGTCAATTTTGTATAAATTTTGCAAAAAAAATTTAAATGTTGAAAAAAAAAATTGCAAAAAATTTTAATGTTGAAATTAAAAAGAAGAAAACTAATAACGTTATTATAAAGTTGTTAAATGATTTCTCAAAATATTTTATACCTATGTTGTATATGCAGTCATGAAAATTATCCAGAAGAAATATAAATCTTTCAAGTTTTCTAAATAAGTACTACATATATCAATGCAGTATTTCTATTCTATATGTTTTGAGCATAGTACTATTAATAGTGGTAATATATATTGTTAATGATAATCTTAGGTCCAAGTTAATAGTCACAATTATAAATTCTAATATATATATATATATTGGCTTATCAAGAAAGTAAATATTATTGATGATTACTATTATTATTATAAGTAGTGTTGTTTGAAAAAAATATTCATATTGAAAGTGATAATAACTAGTGAAACAAGTACCTCTATATAGATTTTATAAATATTCAGCATCTTAAGAAAAATTATATCTATCAAATTTTGTTTTATCGCAGTTCAAAGATAGTTTAAAAAGAGACATGCATTTTAAAAATCAATTTTGAAAGAATAGCAAACAGGATAAAAGTGCATGACACTAATTATAATAAAGATATTTTATTATAATAATAGATTTTATTGTTTCAGCTAGATATTCTAGACTACAATTAATAACAATTTAACACTTTAATGGAATATTCAAACATATGTGAGTGTGTACACAATTGTTTACATAATTGAATGTATTTAAAATTTTAAAAAATACTTTAAATAAATTTACTATTAGAGTAATAATTGCATTTATTATTAACAGTAATAAATAAATAAAATGAAAATCATTTAGTTTAGTATAAGTAATTTATTTGTAAAACAATAATGTATTTAATTTATTTTGTTTTTTAATCATTTAATTAATGTAACCTGATGTTCTAATATTTCAAATAATATTCATCTCGATTTTTAGAATATCACAAATTTTAGCATAATAAACTTTAAAATCTCCAAACATAACCTGCTTCATGCCATTTCTAAGTGACCATGGTAGAATATTCCCATAAAAATCCAAAAAAGTGAAAGATTTTGTGTAAAAAACTATGATCTCATTAATATGACAGGAACTTATAAATACACCTATGTGTCAAAAGTTTTTAGTCTTCTTACTAACTGTAAACAGAAGGACTGAATAGGATTTAAATTCAGAAATACCTATCCTGCCAACCAGGTCTAGAATGATGTCTGGGTAATATACCTCTTAATAACAAATGTTCCCCTATATCATCCTGAATGGAGAAATTAAAAATCAAACAATTTATATCACTTCAATAATAAATTTAAAAGGAAATGAAAATCAATATTTAAATTTTACTATGAACATTTTAAGATTACTTCATGGAATGCTATGTTTTCATATTATGTGAGTGCTATCTGCTCCTGTTATAGTAAAGTCAAAATAAAATTATACTTTTGTGAGAATAAAATAACAAGTGGGGTTAATCTCTGCTCTTTAATGAAAAGGTTTATTTTATGATTCTGATACCTATAAAAAATGTTACAATTATACTAATAAACAAGGCAATAAAACATTATCTTTGGCTTATTGTTGATATTTAAATCTTTATATTAAATGCCATATTACCATCTCCAATTGAGTGTTTTGTTTTTCATCACATATGATATATCTCACAGGTAGTTAACATTAAAGTAGCAAGTATTTATTAATTATATTATTCAATATTATTTATCCTCTTTGAGGAGAACTTATTGTTATTGTCATTATATTTAAATTCTCCTTTTAGTGGGATATGGAATAATTAGATAATAAAATACTAAAATTAAGCAATTTCGCCTAATCATTAACATTTGTATGCAACCATTGCTCACTTTCCTAGTATTTTAATGAGTCTATATATCATTAAGATGCATTATATGAAAATATTATTCTTAAATCATATAAATTTTAAACTAGGTATTATCTATAGAAATGCATCTTCCTTCTCATTCTTATTCAGCAGTTAAAATTCTATTGAACGTTAACTCATTTGGTATCTTATATTTAACCAGTCATATCATAAAAGATAGGTTCAAAATATCAAGGCAATATTTTAAAGGTTTAGCAGTCTACATATCAGCAAGCTTACAACAGGCACAAATGATTTGTCTAACCTTGCACTTTTGTGATTTTAGCTATATAATGAAGATTTTTTATGCTGTTATAATTTATGACACCTTCAGTTTCTACGAATATTACCAACCTATCCCTATTTCACAGCAATATTGATAAATGGTAGTCTAGAATATGCATTTATTCAAATGATTGTATTATTTTGTGTAATAATAAGACTTGGATCTGAGAACACTCTTCCTAGATCTTAGAATCTAATGCAATCTCCAGGAGCTGTCCTTTATTACCTACATAATTAACTATAAAGCTGTGAGGCCAAGATAAAATCATAATAATAGTTTCAATTCAAGTAATTTTCATGTACACTCATGCAGATCTGAATCTAGTTCAGTATCTATATATTCTGGTGTCTTTGGTTTTTTTAATAACCCCAGTTACCATCATTCTATGAGCAGTATTGATATAAAACCACTAAAACAATACATGATCACCATTTTCTATGCTTATACAAGCTGTTAAAACAGGAGTAATCTATCCATACAGTATTGTGTTTTCATCTTGGGATCATATCTTTATAGTTAACAAAGTACATAAGAGGTGACTGCTAGAGGGTTGCATTAGATCCTAAGATCTAAGTGTAGTGCTCCCAGTTCCAAAATTCTTCAATGATGAAATTCTCAAGCTAAAAATTACTCTGGGTATTTGGACAAATAAGTATTGGATATGGATTTTAGGTACAAATCCTCAAACATCCATTGATCATTATAGCTTGCATTTGGTGGCGCTACTATGTGGAGAGTTAGCTACTGATTTAACAGCTTGTATAAGAATAGGAAATAATGATAATATATAATGTTTTAGTAGTTTATAACAACCCTGCCCATAGGAGAATGCAACTGTGGTTATTATAAAACCAAAGACACAAAAATGTATAGATAGTGAATTATATTATGATCTCCATGACTATACAGGCAAATCAGTTTAAATTGATAACATTATTGTGTTTTCATCTTGGAATCACATCTTTCTAATTAACTAAGTACGTAAAATTTAGCTGCTAGTAGGTTGCATTAGATCCTAATAGTTTATACAGTTGTTCAAAAATAATAATTGATTGGTTTGTCACTAGTGAGATCATGCAACTTAATCCTATCAGAAATGATAAAGTTGATTTTCAATTCGATGATCTTGAGCTTTCTGTCACACTTGCTCTATATAGGACAAAAATAATCAAATGATTGGTCTTTTTGGAGGTTATATGACATTTAAACACAAGAAGAGATTAAAATAAATTGCAATCCAAACTTTAGTCTCAAATTCATTACTCTAACATTACACTAATCTAAAAAAGTCATCATTACAATGTCATAAAATTTGGGTAAATTAATTTTATAAATTCAACCTCATAAGCATATTCACTGTGCTTACATAAATTATAATTTTATAGCATTTTTTTAAGTATGTATTAAATATATTTTATATGTTTAATTATTAGCTGAATATGAAGTATTAATGTTTCTATTTTTTTTATCATCACTAAATGATGTCAGACTCAAGATTTTTTTTTAAAAAAAAAAAACAAAGTTACATATTAATTTTGATTGAATAAAAACTTACATATATTCATTGTAAACTTTTTGGCACCCTCTAGTAGTTAGTTGTTTCAATTTTTTATTTTAATGATTAAATACGTATTCTGAAATGTATGTTTATAATTTTAAACATAAGTTTACAAACAAAAGCCATTCTCAGAAATAATATTTTAAGTTTACAAATATTGAAATTGGAAAAGTAATTGCTGATAAAAATATTTAATGAATGAAAAACAATTTGTTTTAACTTCATAAAGCAAAAAAATGTTTGAAAATTTAAAATTTTACTTACAATTATTATAATAGATGAAATAGATGAAATACACAGGCTTATATATACCTGTGTCTATATATGTAATAGACAGGGTATGAGCACATACTTTCACATGACCCACCACTCTCCACACTATCTCATAGCACTGATACACCAGCACACACATATGTCGAAAAGATAAATAATCACCAATATACGTATTTCATGCTAAACCAGCCATCATCAGTTGGTCCAGATTACCATCTCTACCCATATATGGCAAAATATGACATAAAATAACTTATAGTGTTTAGGATTGCATTTCTTTTTTTAGTTAATTGTAACTTCTGCTTTATCATAATTATGTTTTTCTTAACTGCTCTTTTTAAAAATAAACATGGTTAAGTCAAGCGTTGCTAGCCGAGAGGTCAATGCAGTGACCTTGCAAGCAAGCAGTTGGTTGCAGATGGTTGTTGCAGGTTCGCCTCCCGGCCAATGCTATGACATATAGAAAATAAATATATTTAAATAAAATATGAGTGGAATCATAAATATATTTGTCTTAAAACAATTATTTTACACATTGTTTTTAAAAATAATCATAAATATATAAACTACAAAAAAATGTACATTTTTTTATAAATCAAACAAAAGAAGGCCACTTGCAAGAAATCTCATAGTGCCTAAAATAAACAATTGCCAATCAATGACATTTTCAGCTCATCATCAGATATTTTAAAATTAATGAATCAATATAATTTGTATTTATCGTCTTTACTTATTGTCAAATAAACATTATGCCTGCAAATAAATGCTACAGATGGTCACAAAAGAATCAATTTATTTTTGTCAAGCATTGTTAGCCAAGAAGTCAGCGCAGCCATCTTGCAAGCAAGCAGTTGGTTGCAGACGGTTGTTGCAGGTTCGCCTCCTGGCCAATGCTATGACATATGGGGAGGGGAAGAATCAATTTAAATCAACTGATGACAAACATTGCCACACTGTAGCATAAAAACATTGCTAAAAAGAGAATTAGAATGGCTATCAAACAATGGTAATAAAATATTTCTAAATAAACTATGAATGAATTTATAAATTGCCATAATAATATTACTATTATAAATTGTAAATTGTGACCTTTTTTCTCTATACTCTCCTTCCTCCCTTACTTTTGAAAAAGCAAAGAAAGAGGAAATTAAAAAAATTTTAAAAACAAAAGAAAAAGAATCAAAATTCCAAAACAGTTTTTTTTCCCATTACAAATAAGAAATATTGTTTAAAATTTACTTGCATTTTGTAATTCAATATTACGTAGGTAGTATTACAAAAAATCAATTGTGAAAACTTACTGTATTCCCCCACCCCATATCTCTCATATTTCCCCACCTTCCTTCTCCATTTTTCTCAAAACCCAATAAGGAATTAAAAGATGAATAAAATTCACAAAGAAATAAAACAAAAGCCTAACAATAAAAGCTAATATTGAGATTTTAGATTACATTGAATTTATAAAAAAAAAAAAGACATGGTAGTATTACTATGATAAATTGCCATTTAAAAAAAATGACATCAAACAGTAAGCCATCACAGTATTCTTCCATGATGTCAAAGCAGTAAATTAAAGAGAAAATCAAATGTAGATAGCTTATTACCATATTTTTGTCACTTTTTTTTTAAAGTTGTCTCCTGAAAATAAAATAAACTACCAAAGAAAAGTATATATTTATGTAAAATTGTTAAAGATATTTATAAAAAAAAAAATTTCAAAGCCTTTTATTAACATGTATTAAAAAATTCTTATACACATAGATTTAAAGGTACTTTTTTACAACTACTGTTTTCATTTTCTTGATGCATTTATTAGTCATTGGTTGGTCTTTCTAATTGGTTTCTCTTTGATGACTTCACTATTATTTCTTTGATTAACTAGTTAAAGTTTTCTAATGAACTTCTAAAGGTATTGAGATGGCTGGATATGGCTTGTCTTTACTCATATAGTGCATTTTTTTACTTTGCAGCAGTCTTGAACTTAGTATACCAGGTAGAACAAGTACATGTTCATAAGCACTCTAAAAAGCTAGTGACAATAATGTATTTGGGGTTTCTTAGCTCTTAAATAAATAATGCTATTTAATTAGTCACTTGTTTGTTTATATTTTAGAAATTAAATGCAATTTCTTAATATGCAGATGCTCTTATGTATAGGATTGTCAATAATGCTGCTTCCAGACTAGCTATAACCCACTGTTTTCTAATTGATGCTTTGTATGAATGCTCTCTGGGTTGACAATTAGTTGCCAAAACTGATGAGAAAGAGTCAATGAATAAATGAAATTTGTCTAAACAGAGTTTATACTTTTTATTTCTTATTTTATTAAATAAAAAAATTCAATACCTTTTTCTTTAATATTATTTTTTAAGCAGCTTTATCGTTTTTTAATCCACCTTAATAATGTCTTTAGATAACTATCTATTACATATTCTTTAATTAGTTTTTTTTCTCTTTTTTCATTTCAGAAGGATTAATTAATTAACATTCTGAACTAAATTATTATAATTTTTTTCTTTATCAATAAGCATTTTAATTATAAAATATAAATAATACAATTTATATTCATAAAGATTTTCTATTTAATTAAAATAATAATGTAAAACCAATTGCTTTAGGCAAACACACAATAAGTATATATATTTTTTCTTTTTAATCATTTAAGATATATCCATATAAAAATCTATTTAAGAAATTTTTTTCAATTATATTTGATCATGGGAAAAAGAATATCAATAAATCCACTAAGAATTGAATTATTTATAATTTCGTTTAATTATATTATTTATGAAATTTTACTTCAATATTTTTTCTTTTACTTTAAAACATGGATTGTGCAACTTGGTGGATATATATATTGTAACAAAATTAAAGTAGTTCAAATAACTATTACCATATCTGAGTTGTCTACAATATATATAAGATCATCATATTTAAAATAACGTTGAATTTCTCAAGATATCCCACTATCAATAATTATAAGCAAATTATTAATAACTCAGGTATATGAAATCACGTGAGGTGAGTACACTAGTAATTCAATAAAATATAACTCAGGTATACAGACAGTAGATCTTATCCCCTTTCATTTCTTGGTTTGATGTTAAGTGCATGTTTAAACAAATACTAAGTGAATATGGTCTAGCAGGGCACCACTAGATTATTTGAATCTAGACACAGTTATATCTAATAACCTTTTCACATGTACCGGGTTTGAATCCCCTTTTGGTACTTTATTTCTAATAAAAATGGGAGATTTTGCTTTTTGAGCCATATCACTATACGCACTAATATTTAGGTAAAAGTAAAACATCTATAAACCACAGTGGAGTTCATTAGACATAAATCATTTCTCAGATCTTAACATAACAAATGTGTTTCAATATTTTTATAAGTTTACTAGCTCAGATTATATATAACTAATTTAGGATGGCAATTCACTCATCCTTGCATGAAATAGATGATGGGATGTGGTTATAATAATACTAAGAAATCACTAAATATTATAAAATTAATATTTATTTATGGTCTTTAAACAGTTAAACATCTCATTAATTAAAACGTTGATGACGATGATGATGATGATAATAATAACGACAAGGGTTTCAACTGCAGCTCTAGGACTAAGCCTAAACATAAAACTAATTTTATAAAGAAATTCATAATTATTGCTTAATTTTAGCATATTTACTTATATCTTAAATAACTGATATTCAACCATTGATGATGATGAATGATCACACTTAACAAAGACTACACTTAATGAAATATATATGCCTCGTTTAATAAAACAAACTAATATTTATTACTGCATTTCTAACATATACATAAAATTTTCTAGACATACATGAAAATTGACATGAATAATAATAATAATAATAATAATAATAATAATAATAATAATAATAATAATAATAATTGATTATATAACAATCCTCAGATTAATTTCAAGTTCTTCCCCCTTTCTCTTCAAATGTATTTTGTATTAAGTTGGATGTCACATTGACCATGATTTTCACTCCATGAGAAAAGTATTTCAAGAAAAAAATATTATCTGCTCATTGGCACACATACTTTATAAATCTAACATGTAAGTAGAATGTTAAAAAAATGTTAATAGAATTGAAAGAGCAAGTTTTAGAAACAAGTTTTAAATTATTTTCTCCCCCTCTCTTGTACCTCTGAAATGCTATACTTAACTTGAAACAAAATAATCTAATATTTCAATACTACTTATTATTTCACATTCACTCACAATTATACACATATAAAATATCACTATGTATGTGTGTGTTTTATCCCAAAATAATAATAATATATTAGTTAAAACTAAAATCATAATACCATAAAAAAAATTGTTTTACACATTAATATTTCATAACTGTAAAATTAATAAACAAATAATTTTGATACATTCAAGATAATTTATGAAGCTCAAAGTTATTATTAGTAAGACATTCTTGTTTTTAATCGATCTGAATAGTCTTTAAAAGTTCTTTAAATAAAATATACCACTTTATTGCTAAAATGTTTATTAAGACTCTGATATCATAAAGAAAATAGATATAAAAAGTCATATTACCGATCTTTTGTTTGTGGTGAATTTCCAAGGGTTCAAACTTGTCTTGTATAATGTCTATATTTCTGTGGCTACCATTTCCATTTTACATGGGAACAATCTCTTTCTTGAGGTGTATAACTATTTGATGATGCTGACTCTATTGAGGTTATTTGCTTTAGTGGACAATTTGCAAATCATTATATTAATTTTTCTTCTCTTCCTGTCAATCATGATTCTTTTAGTGGATGAAATACAGCAGTTGTTTTCACATTTATAAATTTTCTTGAGTTTAAAATCAGTTGTTGGAACAATTAATTGGACTTGATGATTAATATTTATCGGTAGATTAATTCATCTTTCATCGAATGCAGGTGAATGCTTTCTTCCTTCTATTAAAAACATCTTATTTCTCTGGTCAGTTGAAAGGTGTAGAATATTATTTTAGACACAACATCTTTTCTTTCCTATATGATGTGCAGCTTCCCCAGATGGTCTGGCCAAGATGGGACATACATATAATTTTTCTAGCCAGCCATTTCTTATATTTTCAACATTCAATTTAATAGTCTAATAATCTGAATCATAATCCCAATAATAATTATAGAAAAGCAAAATAGAAGCATAGAATAAGATATTAGAATTGATCAAGCATAGGTTAGTTTTAAAGAAAGTTAAAATGTTGAATAGTTGAAATATAAAACAATTAAATAGCTTACACATACACTGCCTATACGTATGCATTATAACTTTGCTTTTTAACAGAAAATTTAAATATTAAATGTGTGTGTTGCTCTTTTTGAGATTTATTAACACACAAACAAGTAAAGCATATAATTGCTGACCCACTCTCTTTCTATCTAAAGCTTTTAGAACTGGACCTTGTAGGGTTTGAACTTGGATGCCCTACAGCTTCTTTTATGGTTATATAAAAATGTGATGATGATTTTGTTTTACATTTTCCTACATTACTATAAATTTAGCTAGTGACTAAATTGTAATGGCACAATATATATATATATATATATATATATATATATATATATATATATATATATATATATATATATTGTAGTAGGTATTTTCTGTGTATTAAGCTAGAATAAATATCATTATGATGTAATCAAGTAACTACCAATTGCATTTGTCTGATTTTAAGTTGCAAGATAGCAGCCTTTTAGTGTAAAATAAAATTAGATAAATACAAATGTTAACTTTTAAATCACTAGGTTCAACTTGGTCAACCAATGTTAATTAGGGATTATCTGGTTATATCACAACTGAACATTTATTCTACGTTCATACCCTGAAATGTCTTACTATAATTTTAATGCTTACATTTTGACTTTTAAAGAATATTTAATATATATATATATATATATATATATAAATATAAATTTAAAAGTATATATATATATATATATATATTTATATGAACATAACAAACTGATAGCAACTCAAATTAGTTACATTTCTAAGCTGCATAGTCAAAAAAATGAATGTATCAATTGCCATGTGTGCATGTGTACATACTAGATGTAACTATTCATAACTTAAGAACACTGGTTTAGACAATTAAAATAAAAAAATGGTCTATAGATTTTTTTATATAATGATATTAAAAATTTTATTTAAAAAAATATATTTTATAAAAGTGGAAAAAAATTAATGTTTAGCTCAAACTATGTAAGGGAAGAAAGTAAAATAGTTTGATGCAGGCAAAAATTTGAATTGCATACTTTGTAAAAATATAAAGTATTTTGTAACCCTTTCTTATTTGTCTCCTAAATGAGATTTTAAATAAATAATCTGTTCATTCCTATAGTAAATTAAATGGTTAATATAAATACACTATTGAAAATTTAGGATTACTTATATTAAGAATGTTATCAATCAGTTCTTAAACTCTGTAATAATTTTTTTCTTATTATTGCTAGCACAAATAAAGAAAAAAAATATTTTCTTTTATTCATTTAGTTATAAAATAATCATAAAATTTAAAAGCAGATGCAAACTTTTATTTGTTTCCACAACATGTTATAAAAAGAATAAAAAATATGCTTATTAATGAACACATTATTGTAAATAAAGAGATGTTAAATCTTGTAATTAGCTTTTGATAAATTTGTTGTTTGGAAAACATCTGTTGAGTACAGTGATAAATGTGACAAACAATTATTCATGGTCTATTTTATTCCAAGTCTTCACTTAACAACCAGTATTGCAATGGTTTAATGCTAAAAAGAAAAATCACTTATTAAAACACTTTTGCAGACATTAAAAGTATTTTTCAGTACAATGATCCAGAACAGAAATTATGACATTGACCAGCAGATAAAAGCTAACAAGAAAACTGTGCTGTAAGACCTATAAAATCTACTGCATAACATATCTAACATCATCAATGCCTACAGAGAATTCATCCTGACTGAGCCAATTAGGAATTATTCATAAATATAATAAAATATCTCTAATAATTATTATTTTTATTAACTCTACTACTTAGTATTATATCTATTATATTTAGTAATAGTTGCAAATATAAAAGGAACAATTTTATATATCTAGTCTTAATAAATTGTTAGGTTATTTTTATTGTTAATCAATTTAGTTCATTTGCTTATTGAACTCATTATAAACCTAATGTTATTAGTACTCATTATGCTATTAAACTATTTTAACTAGTAGTTTTTCTTTTCTTCATGGGATTACTTCCACACTGCTTCTTTAGATAAGTCTTGGAATAGACTAGATTTGGCTAAACCACCATAATTTTTGTTTACTGTTGTCATTGGATGTTTTCCATATAACAGCTTTGTCAAAAGCTAATTACACAATTTAACATCTGTTTGTTTGTTGATAAAAACTTTTTTCATTTCTTTCACATGCTGGAGAATATATTTTATAACTAAATGAAAAAAAAATAGTTTTTTCTTTCCTTATTTTCATTAATGATTGATTGATAACTTTTTAAATTTTATTTAACTGCAAACTTTCAATAGCATATTTAGATTTGCCATTTAATTTACTATAACAATAGGAAAATTACTTATTTAAAATTTTATTCAGAAGGAAAATCAGAAAGTATCACAAAATACTTTAATTCAAATTCTTGCATGTAACAAAACTATTTTTCTTTCATCATTTATATAGTATGAGTTATATATTTTTCCCACTTTTACAAAATATACTTTCTTTATAAAAATTTTAGTATCATTATATAAAAAAATCTATAGATCAATTATTTTTCTTTTAATTGTTAAAACCAATGAATGTACTTAAATGACACATATGTTATATCTAGAATGTGTATATACACACATGGTAATTTATACATTTTTTTGACTTACAGCTTTGTAAGATAACTAATATGAGTTACTATAAGATTTGTTTGTTTCTCTTCTATTGAAATAAAACAATGGGACAGTATAACATTTCATTTCTCATTTCTATGCTTACTGCAGAAACTTTAACTTTAATTTATTTCTATACCTACTAATACATTTTAATCATTTTTTAAAAAAATATTGCTTTACAAATTTACCAATGTATAAATACATATTTCAATGATTTCACTGTTTAGGGATTTGATTGGCATTCAACTGTATAAAGAATGATCAGGATTTCAATTCTAATATTCATAAAACATTCAACCATAGGACATTAAGATATACAATAAAGAATGATCACTAGAGATCTCAATTTAAAATCTGTTAACCTACCCACAACATATTAATAATCAAATATAAACCAATATATAAAGACTTATTCCCTTCTGAGTTTTAGAGGCTAATAAATATAATAAGAATCTTGCTTCCTCTGAGCCTTCCAAATGGGTGAATAAACTATTTGAAAAAAAAGTTATGGCAGCACCTGTGACAATATAAATCTCTCTGCCAACATATTATCTCACATTATGACCAAATCCTAATACATCACTTGAAGTATATCTAAACAAACTTTAATGTAATTTTTTTTCATTCTCTGCAGAAATCAATAAATATTTTGATCTTATATTTTATAGAGATTTATTTATCATGTAAATTATTAATTTGCACTCCTATATTGCTTCAAGATAAGAGCATTGCTTGGCCTTTTCTATTAATATTAAATTTTCAATATTATCAATAAAAGTCACTCTTTCTCTTTAACAAGCTGATAATTTCTACTTTTGTAATTTTAATTGTCACTTCCTGTATTTTAATATATTTTAAATTTTAGCACATTACAAGTAACTTTCTTTTTTTAATCACTAATTCTTTTAACAGATCCAGTGTTGACTGAGAACAAGCAATCCTTTAGTCTTTTAAAAGTAAGTTTTACATTTATCCAGATACTTTTGCAAAGGCGATGGAGTGCTTATCTTAATGAATTTGAGATATGTTCTGCTATCACCTGGGCTACTGCTGATTTCTTCATTCTGGTTTGGACACCATTCTCTTTATTTTCTGGATCTACTCTTACCTTTTTCTCTTTCAGTATTAGTTCCTGGGTGTGGTGAATTCTCTGGAGATTTTTCCAGAATTCCTGTTTATCTTGGGTTTGGAAAACTTCTAGAATAACATATTATGTGTGTTCTATCTCCAATGTGAGTGCTTCCTCTTCTTTTTTACCTCTATTTATAGGATCAGACTTTTATTATTGGGTGTCAAATATGTAACAGCAATTTTCTAGAAAGTTGAGCAAAAATAAATATTTATACTCTGCTTAATATACATTCAAATAAAAATGGCTAAATTTAAAAATGTACACTAATATTAACTAAACACCTATGATGATAATAATGATGATGATTTATAATGTAGCACTAAAAAATGAACTAATTACCATTACTTCAAAATTATTTTAATTTATTTTTTAAGTTTCAATAAAGAAAACCAAAACTTTAAAGCAACAAACCTGCTAAATAGAAATTTTACACTTGGAAAATTTATTAATGCCTGATGAATTACCATTATCCATGCATGCCCCCCAGATGGATTGCATAATTTCTCAGGGTTGGGGATCTACTATGTATAGCTAGAAACAACAACCACACATGTCAAAACATCCATGATATTTGATCCAGAGACTAATGCTGAAGGTTTCTAAAACCAGCCATAACCTGCTTTAAACATGCCACAAGAAAAGAAGCTGATTTTTTTATAAAATCTATCCAAATCCACTATATCTATCATCACTAATGTCTAAAAAGAAGAATTAACATTCTGGATAAAAGAATTAGGACTTATTCATTAATGTAGTAAAAGAATAATATTTGCAGAGAATTATAGTTTCACATCTTTTAAACTTTACACTTGTTAAGATTTTTTCAATATAATTATTCTAAGGTCTTAAGTTTAAAATATATTTTATTATCTTTACTATTTAGTATTATACTTACTGATAGTTGTAAATATATGAGCAACAAGTTTATATATTTATTATTAATAAATTAACTTATTTTTATTCCTAATCAATTTAGTTTGTGTTAGCTTATCAAATTCATATTAAACATAATGCTATTCACACCGCTTATGCTATTAATATCGCACAACTCCAAGAAATCATGCAATTTACTGGAGAACCTACAAAGATATTAGTAATTATTTATCAATGATAATGATCAAGCTTTATTAAGTTTTCCAAAAGTAAACTTTTTATTTGGAAGGTTTGGTATCTCAAAGTTTCTTTTTATTATTATTTATTAAAATTAGAAAAACAAATTAAATATATTTTTGGAGTAATTGAATTTCAAACATGTTGACATTTTTCAATAAGATTTCAGTGATTCATGCAAGAGATTGATATATTTTTAAACAAAAATAAAAAATAAATTCAAATAAATATAAAAACAAATCTTAATTTCTCTTGATTGTAAAAGTTTATTTTTTAAAAATTGGTTCTATCATAAATAAAATAATATTGAACTTGACTTTTAATGTATTATTTTCTTTCAAATATTATATACAGATTATGTTTTATTTTTGGAATAATTATAAAAATTCCCAATATTAAAAAGTTAAAATAATATATTTTGTAACAAACTACATGTATCAGACAAAATATCTTATTAAAAATATCTTTGTGTTACGTTAAGCAGTTAAAATACAATGTAATATAGCACATATTATAATTGAATTATTATAATAAAAATAATACTAATCAAGTCTCACAATTATATACCAAAATGAAATAAATAAATTATCCTATTAAATTTAGTAGACAAAAATGTAGCAGCATATATAGCTGAGGTAACATAATTTCAGTAGTACCATAATTTGCCATTCAATTATAACAACAAATATTATTACCATAAATCATTATTAGGAATTATATAACATATGGGTGATCAAAGTATAATGAATAATAATTTAACTAGGAAGATCAAATGTAATTATATGTGATTATACCAAAATGTATAATCTATCCTAAGTAACCATTTCTAAATGTAAATTCAATACATAATGTTATAACTTTGAATTTTGCCCATAAGTAAATTTATGACAACCCAAATTATTATAGACTCATGTATTTATAAGACTCCAATGAGTCCAAAGGTCAATAAATATTCAATTCAGTAAAACAAGTAATTTAATGAATAAATGATCTATTACCTAATGAAAATGTGATTTACTGATTTATGAATTAATATCTTATAAGTAATGCTATTTATAAATCAATATTTTATAAAAGAGAATCCAAGGGATGCATTAATTAATGATAATATGAAAATTTATTAATAATAATAAAAAATTAATTTTAATGTTTATAAATTTCAAAGATCATTATATTATAATCTACTTTGAATTTTGCAATTACTTAATTGCAATCTACACTTTAAATATTTTGACACATATTTTACATTCATAATATGGTTAGTATATAATATCTTTTGTGCTGACATTGAGATATAAAAATATATACTATAAGTGAAAGTATATATATATTAAAAATATATATTTTATATTTATTATTTTATTTTATTTTACATCATTGCATATATTCAAAAAAGTTTTAATGTTAATATATTTTTAAACTATCTTATTAAACTTATTGATATTAATTAATATAAGTCTTATTTACATGATATAGTTATTTAAATTAATATTGAATAATATTAATATATGTTATTTTAAATCTTTAAAAAGAAAGAACTTTAAATAGATATCTATTAATAAATATATAAATATTTATATATATTGAAAATATAAAAGAGATAAATTTAATGATAATTTTCATAAGCCATTTATGTTTAAATAAGGCTATAATCTTAGTACATCAGCCTTGAGTTCTAATTTATTACAAGAGAGACCTCTACAAATCTAAATGCAAGATTTGACTTTATAAAAATAAGAGTGCCCACTCTTATCTTCAACCTATTTTTCTAAATATATAGGCAAATCTAGAGCATTTTGATTTGGGAGCATGAAGCTAATAAATTCTTCACTAATTAAGTCTACTATTTCTGCTAAGCATTAATGAGCAAAAAATCTTTCAATTTACAATGAGTTAATAGTCAGATCTTAAATTTACAAATATTTTGAATCAATTTAAAGTTGTAAATATTAATTCTTATTAAACACAATGCTTTAGATTTTCCTAAATATTTAGAACAATAGGTTGAAGATAAGATTGGCCACTCTTATCTTTATAAAGTCAAATCTTGCATTTAAATTTGTAGAGGTCTCTCTTGTAATAAATTAAGCACTCAAGGTGCATGTACTAAGTTATAGCCTTCTTTAAGTATTACATGCTGACCTTGGATTTAATAAGAATTAATATTTCTAACTATAAATTGATTCAAAATATTTCAAATTTTATGATCTGACTATTAACTCATTGTAAATCGAAAGTTTTTTCGATCATTAATGTTTAACAGAAATAGTGGGCTTAATCAGTGAAAAATTTATTAGCTTCATGCTCCCAAATCAAAATGCTTTAGATTTGCCTATATATTTAGAAAAGTAGGTTGAAGATAAGAATAGCTGCTCTTATCTTTATAAAGTCAAATCTTGCATTTAGATTTATAGAGGTCTCTCTTGTAATAAATTAAGCAATCAAAACACATGTACTAAAGTTATAGCCTTATTTAAGTATTACATGCTGACATTGCACTTAATAAGAATTAATATTTATAAGCCATTTATTTATACCACCATTGATTATTACCATTGACATCTTTGTTTTTTTAATTACAGTTTCTTTTTTTTTTTAAGTTTTCTGTAGTATTGCCACATAATAACAATGATCTGTGACTCTGTGTACACCTGGGTCTCGTTTTACGCGATAGAAAGGTTCCTCAGAAAACATGCGCAAATGAAATCGCGCAAAAATAGACGTAACTTACATTGAAAAAGGGGGGATGCGGTCTGTGATTTTTTAAAATTCGCATAAAAGCAAAGCACCAACGTAAAATTACTTTAAAATTCATGCAAAAAAAAATAAGAAAATAAAATATGACTAATAAAAAATTTCAAATTTGAAAAAAATTGATACAAGACAAACTTTTTTTAAATATAATATTTTATTTTATTCAAAATAATATATTTTTATGCATAATTTACATTTTTTTAATACATGTTTTAATTATTATCAATATTTTCCAAAAACACAAGTCCGTTTGCAAACTGAGGAAATACAACTAGCGCTAACTTCACACTTATGTTGAGTCAATGGATTTCTGGTGACAATGTAATTAGTAATTAATCTTTGAGATGATGATTTTATTAATTGTTTATGAACTTAGACTTACGATAATAAAAAGACATTTATTCATCACTTCTGGGAAAAATTTAATTAAAACTAACAACTAAAAATTAAATTCTTATTTTTGTCTTTAATTTTCAATTCTGTTTAAAAATCAAATTTTGTTTCACTACTATTACTCATCTTTTAAAAATAAACTTGCGGACACTAAATGATTAATAATTGATTACGATCTTTTTTAAAAAGCAAAAACAGAATGTGATTTAAAATGCAAAATTAACATGCACAATGTTTGAACAAATTTACATTATAATCTTGTAAAAATTTAATGTGTGTATACATAAAATGTGGAAATCATGATTTTAATTTCATTATTGCATAAAATCTTACTATTATAAAGCACTGAAAATATTGAAATTACTAAGATGAAAGTTGAATTCCAATAATGTGCTATTACTTTCAATATAACGTAAGTGCGCGAAATTTATTATTTAAAGTAATAGCGGATTATCGAAGTTCGACTTCCGGTAAATTTCAAAATTGCGTAACTTCAAAATCGTGTTAAATAAGTCCGCGTGAAAACAGACCCAGGTGTATATTGTTTCTAGATTGTATCCAGTTATTTTCCACTTATTAAATATTAATGTTCATATTCATATCTGAATGTCAACTGCTTTAAACTACTAAGCATTGTATTTTTAACATATTAAAAAATTGTATATATATATATATATATTGTTCTCCATTTCATTCATAGTCTTATAGACATCAAATAAAAATGATCCATGCCTCCTCCTTCATAATATTTGCTTCAAATGTATTATAATTATGTTCATCAAATTTATAAAATGTTAAATAAGATGTGTAAATGATATATATATATATATATATATATATCATTTACACATCTTATTTATATATATATATATATATATATATATATATATATATATATTGTAACAGGATGGGGGTAGTAGGGAGTGGACAGAAAATAGAATTGAACTGAGGTGATGGAATATCATCGTCAACCCCAAGTCAATACAAAATCAATAATTTGAAAAATCGTCTATAAGTAAATATTTAAAGATATAAGAGTATGGGATCAAAATCTCTGTGCTCATTGTGAGATTAGCCAGCAACTCAGAAGAGCAACTAAAGTATAATTATCTACCAGCATTATCAATAAATAAATATAAGTACAAGTAAATACTCAAGAGAAATAACCATCCATCATCATCATTGACAGGAATAAACAAATCAGTACAATAAATCAGAATAAATCAATAGTCCATCTTGTGACTGGATTGGAAGTGGGTCTTCTGGACACCAGGCTAACTACTGAGCCTTTACCAGCTTGGGCAATTATTTAAACATAACTTGGATGCACCAGCAGTGCCCATCCATCAGAATACATAACTAGAAAAATCTAAACAATAATGCTGGAATACAAAAACATGCTGACCATCATCAATGCTTAGGCCACTTGTACTGGCCAACTATAAACTTTACTCCTAATAAGACTAAATTAAAATAAAGTATAGTGCATAGGCTATAAAGAGTATTCTCTTTTGCACCAACCAGGATGATAACTGATCATCTCTGGATGCCCCAAAGCACTAAATACTCATCCCTATTTGGATATTCATCCCGTGCATGAATCTAGCTTAGAGAACACATGCTCTATTACTGTATGTGACCAAGAGATTATGGAAACAATTTATAACAATTAAATACAAGTTTATTAATAACAAAAAAATAACTGATATTTAAGGTCTGATTTTGGTTACTATACAAAATTTCATATTGTCATATTGTAATTTACATATTTGCTATTCAAAATTCAAATTGTTACATTGGTTTACATATAGGTGCACACATACACACAATTTATAATATACAATTAATATTAAAAAAATGAATTGATATTTAATCAAAAAAAATATTAAAATTTTACATATATAAGTGTGCATGTATACATGCACACTGGCTTCTATCTATTTCAACTTGCTACAATAATGTTATCTTTCTTCTAATTAATTCAATATTGAAAGTATATATTCTTTTAATGTCTTTTTTTTAAGGAATTAGTAAAACAATTTCTTCAAAAATATATATCAAATCATCTTTCTTTTAGACATTTGACTCGAGCAAATTATTTACTTGTTTTTTTTTAACTCTAAGTTATTAATTTATAATTTTAAAAGTCATTTTAAGGAATAGTAAAATAAAATAACTCACTGTAGATACATGCAATGTGTTTATCTGCAGTTCCCTGCATGTATAGATAAACAGTAGCAAAAGTACATCAATTTCTTCATGCTTTCTCTTGGTAAGCTTGATTTCTAGCCCATCAGAAAAAAATATAATTTTGGGCTTGTTGTCATCATCAGGTAAAGTATGTAATTCATGTAAAATATTGCTCTGAAGTTGGTTTCTTTCTATCTAGGATTGTTCCAGGCAAGCAGCTGTCTTAGTTTGATCAATTTTAGGCCAGCAACTGTCCTCTCCCTGTTTAAGGCTATGAATTTCAGGATAAAAAAGTAGGTCATTTTCTCCATGTGAATTCAAACTCCTGCTAAGGAAAACAGTCTACTATCTTGCCTTCAGATACATCAATTTGTGGTAGCTATTCTGAAAATTCTATGGTCAGCTAAAACCAACTGCTGCACTTCATCAAGTTGCAACAAAATATTGTAACCAACTTTTCAGCTGACCGTTCTTACAAAAATTATTATCCAGACTGCTCTCTTCAAAAATCACTATCCTTACTGGAGCTAATTTTGTTATCAGCCCTTTTATAGAATCATCTAAGGTGATAATAACACCTTGATTGAAAACAGAGTTTTTATTTTTATCTCTCTAATCCCTTTGAAAACATACATATTTTAATTAATTAAAAAATTTTCAAAAACAAGTATTGTGTTTTTACATTTCACAATCAGAATAATAATAATACAATATATACATTTATTCAGATCTTTTAAAAGTTTAATTTATAAAACAATATTTAAATCAGAGTTATTATTTATTTATTTTTTTTCATTTCAATGAATGTAGAAAATATCCACTATAATTTTTATCTGTGTTCATTTCTAGTTTTTCTTTCAACTTTATATATATATATATTTATGCACACACTATATTAGTGTGTGCTATGTAATCCAATTAGTTACTATATATATATATATATATATATATATATATATATATATATATATATATATATATATATATATATATCCAAAGTAAAAAGGAAAATTCTTTGTTACTAAGCAACAATATGGTCCTTTTAAAATTGGTTTGTGATATTCTTTCTTAAAATTTAAAGAGAAAATAAAAACACTTTTATAATTATAATAAATTTATTAGTATTCAATATGGCAAAACAAATATTTTATTTTTATTTTCACTTCAAATAAAATACATATTCACTCTTTTATTCATTATGAATTTGAATTAGCTTAACTATTTAAATATGAATTTACATTTAACATTATACAAACAAATGATTTTTAATTGTCTTCTTTGTTTACAGTCTAATACTATAGATGTCACAATATATATAATATTTTATAACAAATATTTTTATTTACTCTTCATGAAAAAGCCACAAAACATAGGAGGCCCAGAAATTAATCCACACTTTTGTTTCAAGTATTCTTAGCTAAAAATAATTAGATAATCATTCACTATTTAACATTTATATTTCTGTCTGAAATGTTGATGGGCTACGTAGTTAAAGTAAATTCTACAATTTTGAAAATCTTTATCTATTTGAAAAAATTTCCACTCAAATTTGAATCCTATGTCAAAAAAATGACAAATATATATATATATATGTGTGTATATATATATATATATTACATCTATTAATGTTAAATACTTTAAACAAATAATTGGTTGATAAAATTCCCCAAAATATTTTACCCTGTATTTGAACTGAAACAAGTCTTTGCGAATACTTATATAAATTTTAAAAAAATGCTTTAAGCATTTATACGAACAAAGAGATTAATATTTAAAATTAGAAACGCGTGATAATTTAAATTTCAAAGGAGAAAATTTAAAACTCTTTAAATAACAAATCTAAATTTCTATAACTGAAAGAGAAAGCTGGAGAAAGGAAAATCCTTTAAACAAACAATGTTTCAATTGGAACAATCTTTTTCAGATGATCCTGGAGATAAAAAATTTATCCCAAATATTTACAGAAAGTGTTTATGATCAGGTATAACAGTGTTATTCTTGGCATGTGTGCATATAACTAAATATTTAGGATATTTTTAATTTCTAGTTTAGTTTTTATGCACTTCATATGCGTATGTATATATATGGGTGTATATATGCAGGACCAGAGGAAGGGTCATCAGCGCCCTTATGCAAAACAGTAATTGGCGCTTCACCCGCCCACCTCCAAAAAAAAAAATCTAAATGATTTTATTACATTTTAATGTTTTATTAAAGATAATATATATTATAAATTTACTTTCCGAGCTTTTACTGAACTGAATTTAGATACAATTTCATCAACATTTAGAGTATTGCATATGTCATTCTCTATAGCTATCATTGACAAATTTTAACCGATCTTGTATCATTGTTGCGAACGTAAATATTTTTTTAAACTTTTAAAATAATCTCTTTCTACTAGCTACACTAGTAGGAAGAGTTAATAAAACTATTGATATGCTCAAATTTGGGAATGAAATAATCAAATCATTTTCATGAATATAACTTAAAATATCGAATGGATCTTAGAATTTATGTCTTTATTATTATCACTGCGACTCAAATGAATTTGTAGATTGAAACATTTTTTTTTAAAAATTTTTCTAAATCAGCTTCACCGAGTTTATTTATAGTTGACAAAATTTTAAACTATTGTAGTTTTCCATTTGCATAAATCTCTCATCAAGAGATGCAATTGTCAATCCAATATTGTGATAAAGACGTTTACTCTAAGATATTGATATAGATGTTCATAAAAATAAATTTTACTTTTTTTTTTCTGTTTCTCACTATATTATTACTCTTGAAGTATGGCTCCCTTTCTAAATTGTCACATATATTTTTAGTTGTTTGTAGTAAGAAATTATAACAAACATCTATACAGTAATTACTAAAAAAATTTTTTTAGATTTTTAATGGCTATCAAAGCATGTGAAATATTATTTTGAGGATTTTGCAATATTTGACTAAAAGGATTTTTAAAATATAGTACATCATACCGTAAAACAAAAGAACATAGAAAATAATAATCTTTTAATTTTGTATATAATATCTGAACTTCATGTTTACTTTATTGATTAAAATTGTCATCAGAGAATATTTCAAACAAAGCATCATATATTTTTACTGTTTGATATCTCAGTGGTAGAAGAGTATTTAGGTGACTTTCCCATCTTGTATCTGAAAGTGGTTTTAATGTTAATGAGGTAATGCAATTTTTTAAGATAGCTTGATGCTTAATAGATAGCAGAAAAAAATTATAAATTACTTGTATGATTCTTGCAGCATCATTAACTACTTAATTTAAACTATGAGCTGCTCATGATGCAAAAAAAAGCTCTGGAATTTTGATTTTAAATTAATTTTTGCAGACCACTTTTCTTTTCTTTCATATTAGCCCTGTTGACATATCCTTAGCCTCTTATATTCTAAATTCCAATTTTGCAGCTTATTAATCATTACACTATATAAATTTTTACATGTGGAATCCTTAATTGCCAAAAATCCCCCAAAATGCTCTTCAATAAATATTTTTTATTGCAAAAAACATATCTAATGATAACTATCATTCAGGAATACGATATAATAAAATAGAAAAATACTTAGCCAATCTAATAGATGAGAAAATTTTATCTGTGATAGCATTACTCAGAAATTAAATAATTTCATTTTATATGCCTTTGCTCAAATAATTGCTATTATATTTTAATTTTAGTGTTCTATTTATGGGAATCTCCATTACCAAATTTCAAAAAATTATTATTATTATTATTATTATTATTATTATTATTATTATTATTATTATTATTATTATTATTATTATTATTATTATTATTATTATTATTATTATTATTATTATTATTATTATTATTATTATTATTATTATTATTATTATTATTATTATTATTATTATTATTATTATTATTATTATTATTATTATTATTATTATTATTATTATTATTATTTTTTTTTATATATAGTTTATCTGAAGTACCAGGCACAGGTAAACATTATGAAACAAGATATTTTATTATTTCAATTATTCTTACATGTAAATTTGATCAATGTTTTTATTTCCAATATCACAAGTTTTTTTATTTTCTACATCAGTGGTCTTATTGTCTGTCAGTCAGGTTTTAACTCATATCACATTTTCATACATGTTGTGTGAACAAGACTTTTTTCATATATGTGAATTATATTAGATAAATTTTTCCATTGATTATAACCATGTGATACAATATTTGATGCAGATTCTTTATGCATCATTAGACAAAATAATTTACAAGAAAAGCAGAAAACACTATTTTTTGAATGTGAATAAGTTAGCTATGACCTATGAACTAATCACCATTTTCCTTTTTTTTTTTATAATACACATTACTAAACTTTCTTCCTTCAGAATTCTGGGGATAGAATATGTCCTCCTTTTGGATAGGTTTACATTCAACCAAAGTAAGTTGAACTTTATCTGTAATTTTAAGCCAATTTTCTGGATTTTCCAGTTCTTCAATTGAAAAGTTTTGTTGTTTTTCATTGAAATCTTTATTTGGCTATTTTTCTTTGAAACTTTCATTTGGATGTTCTTCATCAGAATTTTGAATGGATTGTTCTACATTAATAACTTGAGTGATGTTCCTTTTCCAAAGTCTCATCTTCAGCAACAGATGAACATTATCCATGTTCATTGCACAAAATTCTCTTCATTTGAAGATTTAGATTTTTTTATGAAGTCATAAAGTGCTCCAGATTGTTTTTTTTTCAATAATTTTTCTTTTGCAGCCTTTCATTTTCTATTTTGAAGACTCAACATTTTTTTCTTTTTTCATATGTCAAATGCATTGACTGGGAGGCTAACCCGGACTAGCTGCTTGGTAGGCATCTATGCTAACCACTAGGCCACCAATTCTTGACATAATTTTTTTTCCCCTCCATATTATATCTAAGAAAGAAGAAAAAAATTAATTATTTAATAAAATATTATATTTAAAGTTCTGCTGTTAATTTTTTATATTAATTTATTTATTGTAATAGAATCACTGATTGATATAAGTTTGTGTGTCAAATAGTATTTAATTATATATGTATATATTGTAAACATGTGCTCTGCCATGGTTGTATGTGAATTGTTTATTTTACAATTTTTACTTTCAAAAAACAAATTTGTTGCACATTGAGACCAAAGAATTACAGACCTAAAAATATAAAACAAGTAAATGATTATGAGATAGCATGCAAAAACAGGAAAAAAGGTATATTTGAGTTGTTGTTTGCATAGGAAACATTTGTGATTTGTATTTTAAAATTTTTGCTAAAAAAATAAAATAAAAATAAAATTGATTATATAAGTTCTTTTGTGTAAACAGCTTAGACAGGCTATGTCAGCAGTTAGGATTAATTATTATTTAATTTCAGTAGCATAAGTTATTATAACTGATGACTTTTATATTTAATTGCATGTACATATTCAAACAAGAATAAAGTATAATGAGAATTAAAAATCAAACCTTATTTAATTAATTAATAAAGCTGAAATTCAATGGAAGATTTATTAGAGTGAATTTTATATATTTAAAAAAAGTATAGGCTATTTAATAAGTTCATTAGTTATAAAATATTATTAAAGTAATTAAATTAGTTTGCCTATTGTTTGTTAGTTAACTGTGTTAGAAAAATTATAAAGAATGAAATTAATTTATTAATTATAAAATAAAATATTTAAAAGTATTTAATATTTGGGAGGTTTTTTAATATTCAGCATATTATATTCAATATAATAGGTTAATTGCATTAATTTCCGGTATGTGTGCATATGGATATGGTTACTTGCACATTACTTTAAAATGTTATTTGTTAAAATAAATATTAGTTACGTTTATTTAATTATTTAATAATGTTATAGTTCATTTATTTAAAATATAAATGTATGTTAAATAATATCTGAGCTTCTCATAAATAAAAAAAACTATTAATAATTATTTAAAAAGATAACCTTATAAAATAGTTTATTTTATTAGTTATTAGTTTAATTTTGTTTAATGAATTATAAAAGGTCAATCAGAGTTAATAAAATTTACTAGAAGCTGTCATGTGATAACTTGAAATTAATTCCTGTTATGTAATTTAATTTTTAGTTCCTGGTCCTAGTTGAAATTGTTTCTACCAGAGGCATATATAAAAAAAATTAGGTAGCTAATTGGCTGCCCATTAAAGTATGAAAATGTATAAATAGGGTAGCTTAGTATATGAGAGAGCTTCTTGTCTGTTCTTGTTCTCTCTCTCTCTCTCTCTTTCTCTCTCTCTTTCTCTTGCTGACTGTTGATTTGGACTGTGCACTTTTTAAATGCCTCAGCCAAAAACATTAAAATTTGGTTTTAAAATTTTAACTTAAATAATAGTAATATCTTTTTTTGTTGTTGTTTAAATAAGTATGTACTACTAGATTAAAACAGGTATTGGATCATTTATGCCTGATATAGTCAAGAAGTCCAGGAAAATTAGCAAAGATTGTTTCTGAAAACCACTGTTTTTTACTTAGCAATAAATATAAAATGGAACTATTTCAAGATACAGGTAGTGGAATTTCATATTTTCAAGCATGTGTACGAATTTTGTACTTTACAAATTTATCATTAATATTTTCTGCCTTTATTAAACTCACCTCTTCACTCTTAATTAATAAATTAATTAAATTTCTTATACTATTTAAAAAAAAAGAAAGACCTTAAACTGTTTATTGGACCCTGTTGGTGTTATATATATAAGCAATTTTAAATAAATATTACTTAAATCTATCATTGATAGATTGTTAAAATTTATTTTAATGATAAAATGAACAAATACTTCATCAGAGTTTAACTTTATTAGACTTTAAAGAATTAATGTCTGAATAATAAGAGGAATAATTCTAATTATACTCTTTCATTACTGTGCCAGTCAATGGTGTATGCTGGTTTAACCCAGTTCGAAGACTAGATGAAAGTATCTCAAGGCCACTCATACACGAGATATAAAAATCAAGAATACTATGGCCTCTGCCCTATTCATCTATTTTCGAGTCTAACCACAAATCAATAACACGCATAAATTATTTTCTAAACCCAGCCCGCTAGCATCAGGAGAGAGACAATTGACTAGAACTACTTATGTACCTAAATTTAGAGTAATGTTCCACTAATATCAAAATATGAATGAAATGATTGTGCTATGCTTGGATCATCTGATAATTCACTTAACAGATTAATCAAATGAAATATTGAAAAAAAATAATCAGAAGACTAATGCTTTTACTTCAAAAGATATACTTTAATAAGTGATATAATAAAATATTATTAAGGTTTAAATCTCCACTATTCCCCAAGTAATACCTGATCAATAATTTTATAAATGAGGCAGTCTAAATTACATATGATTCTGCGGCATGGATATTGCTTTTCCAATTTAATTTAGTTTAACAACTTGTACCCCTCAATAAAGCAAGGTTTAACTAAATATTTCACAAAGCATTTAATCATTGCTTTGTGCTATGCATATAATTTAAACTATTTGAAGATTTCTGTTAATAATGAACCTTTAACCTTAAGAATACATGAAAACAAAAATACGCATTATTGAGGAGATCGAATTGGTAAAAACAAAAGAAAACTTGAACTAACATTAAGTTATAAATAGTCATTTTTAAATTGAAAATATTTTCAAATAATATCAAAATAATTATACCACATAAAGAAACTAAAATATATATGTCAGAATATATGTCAGGCTTATTTGATTTTATAAAAATGAGGAATAGCGAAGGAGGAGATTTAATTATAAAGAGATAATCAATTTAAGTAAATATAAATATAATATTAAAAATTAGATAAATACATAAGAAAAGATAATAAGTTAAATGAGAACATTTAAAGAAAGGTATAGATTTAAAACAAGAAAAGTAAAAGTTCATGAGGAGAGGATGAAAGGTTACTAGTACAGGTTTTTAGTTTTTGTCCATCTCCCCCGATGTCCTGGCTTGACTGACATTTGTGGATTCATTTGTCCAGATAAGGTTATTACGATTGAAAGCATTTGATATGTAGGGTGCACAAATAGCTCACAGTTCAGTTCCATTATATACTTGACACTTTTATGGCATTTGATGGATCAGGACCCTGATGGCAGGCAAAGCTGATGGGCTTAGCCACCGTACATGGTCATGTCCACAAAGTTAAAATAATTTTTGAAGTGTTGCATTTTTAAATCAAAGTAGAATTCTCAGCAAGAATTTCCGCAAGAACTAGGAAGCAATGGGTCTCCACAATAATTTTCAGCAAAACCTCAGAACAGAGAAGTCATAATCATTAGCCAAAATGGAGAATCATAAGACATGGTCACTGTAGCAGAAGTAGCAGGAGTAAGTAATAAAATTCTCTGAAGTAAGTCAATATAGCAGTAGCTAATAACAATCTCAGAGTCTCAGAATAACTTCAGAATATTTTCAGAAATAATTTCAAAATCACCTCAGAATGTTTTCAGAAGTTTATTTCAGACTAAGAAATAATTGCAAAATGATCAGCAATAATTTTCTCAAAAGAATGCTAGTGCTTTGTTTTCTCCACCTTTTATACCTTTCCAGCGATACTTTTCTATTGTTTTTCATATGATTCTAGATCTTGATAAGGCCCCATGATCTTTTGTTTCCCAGTAACTTTTTTGACTAAAAATAAACTTTAAGGTTTTATTATCAAATTTTGCTTAAATTTCGTAATTTTATTTATTAAAAAGGCCATATTTAATTGCCCCAAATAAAACTCTAATTGATACTGCAATTAATTTAGAAATGTTGGCAGGCTTATCTTAAAATAAAATCATACGACATATATTTTTAAACAGATTAAAACAAAAATATGTTAATATTTCTTTTAACAAAATAAAGTTTTAGTTTCAACAGAATTCTGCATTATATATATATATGCTTGCAATACATATATGCTTCTTTAATAAATTTTGAAAAATTTTTGTAAATGATTTATATTTTGATCAAATTTACTTTAAGTGAATATTTTAAACTAAATATTTAATTTCATGATTGATGAATAGACAAAACAAAACACTTTAATTTTCTATTGAATGCAAAACTCTGTTGATACTCGAATATAAACTTAACCCAGGTTTGCAATACCGATTAGTTTATAGCAGGCTGTGAAGCATGGATCTGACTTCCAGATCCATTGCTTCATTATATGATTTATGCACTTGATTTAAATTCTGTTTTTTTTTTTTATGTAGAAAAAAGCATGTTTATTGAAAGTTTTTAAAACATTGATTATGATATTTTATAAAGAATGTACACAAGGGTCTCATTTTATGTGAATTTTTTTAATGCAATTTTGAAGTTATGCAATTCATGTTTCTTCTTAATATCTTTTTATGTGGGTTTTCTTTTATAAAATAGAAAGTTCATATTTCACTATATTTATTAGATATCAAGAAATTTAAATTATTAATAACTTATTTTGACTTGAAATACTTTTTTTTTTTTCAAAAATATAACATTATATTAGCAGCTAACATGAATGGAATCTTACTTATGAGTAAATAATAATAATAATAATAAT